>JBBPBX010049849.1:0-18184 GCA_038048925.1 Garcialebias charrua | reverse complement strand
ACTTTTATTCTATAGTTAAATGTGTTTTATTTAAACCTTTATTAAACTATTTTTTGCTCACTCGCTCTGTACTGAGGCGCACACATTCTCTTCCCCCTCCCCATTCTCCTCCTGCTTTTTTTGATCTCTGTCTGTGTATCGGAGCAGCTTCTATTTTTACACATCTTCTGAAATGAAAACTACTTTTTTGGATCTGACCAACTGATCTTTCAACATAAATGACAAAATGTTTTCAACAACGCAACATGGTCCTGGAGAACCCTCATCTGCTTGGACGACACATGCAGCTGGATATATCTCTGGGGAAGTGGAATGTGATGTGTCTATCTCTGCTGTCGATCGAGGACGCCGAAATGCATATAATTGGATCTATGATCTTTTATATAAGTTATATAAGTATTAACTAATATAAGTTGGTGTTATGTATCCTGAGATCCTGAGGAAGCTACCCATGCTGACACCTACAGTTTTTTTGTATATGTTGACTGCAGACAAGTTTTGTTGGTTAATCAGTCTGATTATGATCAGGCTTGTGTGTTCAGCCAGGAGGACCTGAGTGACACGCCTATATATACTTCAGAGTGAGAGTGCTTGAATGCGGAGGTTGTGGGGTTATCGACCGTAGCCGTTGACGTGGTTAGGAAGAGAGCGGATGGGCATAATCTGGTTTGTGAGCGGACCACGATGGCTTGTAGTAGTGGGGGTGTCGGACTGGGTTTGGCTTCGGGTAAGCGGTGCCTTGAGGTTGCTGGCGACGGTGTTGACGGTAGGAAGAAGTTGCTGCTGGAAAAGTGTAAAGTTGTGTTGCGGTTTGAGGCGGGCCAGGGTTTGCTTGGGGTGAGCCCTGTGACTTTTTCGAAGGGTCTGAAGCGTGCTGTGGGTGATGTGGAAGTTGCTAAAGTGTTGTGGGATGGAAATCTCCTGCTAGTTTGTAGGCATGCTGAGCAGAGGGACGTGGCTTTGGGTTTGCAGTCTGTGTGTGGTAAAGTGGTGGTGGATAGGAAGATTGTGGGGGAAATGAGGGGTTCCAGGGGAGTGATTTCCGGGATTCCTGTAACAGAGGACTTAGAGACTATGCAGAAATACGTTAAGGGTGGGGAAGTTGAGTCCTTGAAACGTTTGCCGGCTTATCGAGATGGGGTGAGGGTGGCTAGTACGTCAGTATTGGTGTGTTTCCGGGACAGTGTTTTACCGGATAAGGTTATGATTGGGTGCTTGTGTTTTCGTGTTAGGGCTTTTGTCCCTCTGCCTCTTCGGTGCTTTAAGTGCCAGAGGTTTGGGCATATTGCTGCTGTTTGTCGGAGTAAGCGTCGTTGTAGTAAGTGTGGGGGAGACCATGAATATGATGATTGTGGTGTGTCTCAGCTGTCGTGTTGTAATTGTGGTGGTAGTCATTCTGCAGCTTATGCAGGTTGTGTGGATCATAAAGCTGCTGCTGAAGTTCAGAAGGTTAAGACTGTTGGGAATCTTTCGTATGCGGAGGCGGTTCGTGTGGTCAAGCGTGATGTTTCTTCGCCGTCTATTGTTGAAAAACCGAGCGTACCTGAACGTGGTCAGGGTACTGTTACGATCGAACGGTTGATTCCGTTCGTTGCTTTTGTTATTAATTGTTCTGAACAGGCGACGACTAAGACTGAGAACATCAAATTCATAGTGCAGGCTGCTTCAAGGTTTTTTGGGGTGAAGGAGTTGTCGTGGGAGAGTGTTCGTGATGAATTGAGTCGGGGTGAGGGTGCGTCTGGGTGTGAGGAGTCTCTGCCCATGTCTTCGATGTGACCAGGTGTTGCTGATTGTTTTTTTCTTTTGCTCTTCTCTGTTTGTGCACTTTAGGGAGTTTTGTGTGGGTTTTGGTTTTTTGGTTGTTGGGGTGTTCTGGGTCGCCTGGGCGTTTTGTGTTGTGTTCTAAGCCGTCTGGTCCGTACTCCATTCAGGAAGGTGGCGGTAGTGCACCTACTCGTTGTTTGCCAAGTGCCATAAAACACCAATAGAAGAAGAAGAAGAATGCGGAGGTTGTGAGCTCAGAGTTTGGTTGCTTTGTGCTGAGCTGTTTGGGTACTGTTTGGGTACTGTGGGGTGTTCTCCGCCCGTCCCTGTCAGGAAGGTTGATCTTCTGTTTAGAAGATTGTTGGTGAGTAGCTGATTGCTCATGTTTGGTCCTGACTGTGCTAGATGCACTTAGAAAGTGTCTGTTCATGTGTGCTTGTGAAGTTTGACTGTGCTTGAAGCACTTAGGTATGGTTGCTCATTTTTGGCTTTGTTGTGCTTGGTGCACTTGGTGGCTGTAGGCTGCATTGGTAACTTTTGGATCCTGCTCAGAAGAGGGAGGCTGACCTGTGTGGTTTGGTTAGCTTGGTTTAACCTGGAGGTTGTGTGGCTGGTGGAGGCCAGCTGTTTGGAGTCTTTTTGTTTGCCTAATGACAGAGTGAGATCGGTAGCTCAGTTCTCGGTTTTCTTTTACCCCTAGAGTCCCCTTTGGTTAGGTAGTCCGTCATCAGACAGGCTTCGACGGCCCTGTTTTTATGGGTTGGCCCTGCGCTGGTGACGTTATATTATTTTTGGCTGACTCACTCTTGTCCACCATTTATTTGAACTTTTGTCTATTTTTGCTCTTTTGTTTGTTGCCCTGTGCCAGAAGACGGTGCACTCCGCACCTGGAGGGAGGAGTGCAGGGGTCCATCTTAGGCAGTTTTCAATAAAGCTTTTTAATTTACCTTCTGCCTTCTTGTGTCCTTTGTCCATTTAATGTGTTCGGCCCGAGCCAGCCGTAACATATTTTGGGCGCCTCGTCCGGGATCTTGAATCCTTTTTGACTCCTTGTCTGGATCTTGAATCCTTTTTGACTCCTTGTCTGGATCTTGAATCCTTTTTGAGCCCTTGTCTGGATTTTTGAATCCCTTTTGAGTCCTTGTCTGGATCTTTGAGACATTGTCTGGATTTTTTGAGTCCTTGTTGAGCTGTTGTGATCCTTGTTGGGTTAATTAATTAAACCTGCTGTTGGTTTGACTCGTAGGCGGGTCCAGTGCTGTGTGTGTGGGTGGTGCGTTCACGTACTGCTGGGACGTTAGTATTTACACAGTTCTTTTCCTGTGTTTATCATGGAGGACTTCGATTTACACAGTTTTGTGGAACGACCTACAGTAGAGGTTTTGGCTAGCTGTACTAAAGAGCAACTTTTGTGCATAGCGGATTATTATGAAGTGACGTTAGATAAACGTTCAAAAAGAGAAACTGTGGAAAACGAGTTAACTGCCGAGTTAATGCAACGCAGTGTTTTTTCTGCTGTGACGTCACCGAAAGACCCAGATCGCTTTCCGTACCGTTTTCAGGAACAACTACGTTTAAAAGAGATTGAACGAGACTTAGTACTTGAGCAACAGAAACGGGAACATGAGAAAGAAATAACGTTACAGAAAATTATGTTAGAACAACGGAAAATAGAGGTTGAACAACGGAAAATAGAGTTAGACGCGGAAATACGTCTGAAAGAGCTGGAACGTGGATCTGCTCCGTTTCCTGTTCGAGAATTTGACGTGAGTAGAAATGTTTCTTTAGTACCTCCGTTCAATGAAAAAGACGTAGATAAGTATTTTATCATGTTTGAAAGAGCCGCAAGTACTTTGAAGTGGCCAGAAACTGTTTGGCCCATTTTGTTACAGAGTGTGTTAAAAGGAAAAGCACAGGATGCCTATGCCTCTCTTTCTGCAATTGATAGTGGTGTCTATGCTAACGTGAAAGAAGCTATACTACGTGCATATGAGCTAGTTCCGGAAGCATACCGGCAGAAATTTAGAAAATGTAAGAAAGTAGATAATCAGTCTTATGCTGATTATGTCAGGGAAAAGGAGCTACTTTTTGATCGCTGGTGTACTGCGAGTGCAGTGACTGATTTTAACCAGCTGAAGCAGCTAATGTTGTTGGAAGATTTCAAATTAAACTTACCAGACAGAGTAACCACGTATTTAAATGAAAATAAAGTGTCTGACGTTTCTAAAGCTGCAATCTTAGTGGATGAGTATATGCTGACGCATAAAATACACTTTGAACGTTCAAGCTTTGATAAAACTCGAAGCCCTAGTCATGTTAAGACCAGTTTTGATTCCTCTCAACCTTTTAGATACAGATCTAATGGTAATGGTAAATTCAGAGGGCCTGTTGTTCCTCACAGAGACCGTGATGTAACTGCAGAACGACGTGAAAGTGATATGAAAGAACCAGTGAGATGTTACTATTGCAAACAGGAAGGGCATGTAACTAGAACCTGTCCTAAGTTACATAGAAAAGAACCAAAACCTGTAGCTGCACTTAAAAGGTTAGATAAAACGTTTTCCTCTGTGACAAGAAACTGTGAGCAGGATGAATTCAAACCTTTTATAATGGAAGGGTTTATCTCTACATCTCCATCAGGAAAGATGATACCTGTTAAAATACTCAGAGACACAGCCGCTTCACAGTCATTCATTTTGGACAATATTTTACCTAGAGATGAAGTTATTAAAATGGAAGCTGGAGTCCCCATTTGTGGTTTTAACATGCAGGAAGTTAATGTTCCTTTATGTAGGATAGTGGTTCAGTCAGAGTTGTGTTCAGGAGACGCTGTGGTAGGACTGCGTCCAAACTTTCCTATAGAAGGCATCTCCATGATTATGGGTAACGACTTGGCTGGAGGTCGCGTTTTAGTCACTCCAGAGGTGACTCCTGTCCCAGTGATTTCCCCTCAACTAGATAACTTAGCTCGCACATTTCCTAATGTTTTCACCTCTTGTGCAGTTACTCGTGCAGCTCTTAAACGCCAACAGGAGGAGGAGAAAGCTGAAGAAGTTGAGCTGAGTGACAGTTTTTTCAGTTCTGAGACTGACCAGAGCCCCGTAAGCTCAGAGAATACTTTAGAGGGGGTAAGACTCTCATGGTCCAGGGAACAGTTGATTAATCTTCAGAAGAGCGATGTTAGTTTAACATCATGTTTTATTGACACAGAAACTGACAGTTCTGACATTCTGAGTAATGGTCAGTGGTGGGCAACGCTAATCCAAAAATTAGTTCAGCTATTTCTAAAGCACTAATTTATTTATTTAGGTCCGCAATTTCAAAAGCACTAATGTCTTATGAAAATTAGGGGAAGCTAATTCTAATCCGCTAATTAAATTCAACAATTGGTAGCAGCAAGTTATGCAATATTTGCACTACACTGCCAACTAGCGGTGCATGAACTGTTATACAGTAAGTTGTTTGAGTTTCAGAGTATTTAGTTTGGTTCTCTTCAACAGGTTTCACAAGGACAAAATGTACCCATTCCAAAGTCTGTTAGCTAAACTGCTGACATATTTGGCTGTTTTTTTTTCTTCTTTTGTTACTTTTAGTACCACTAGATCGCATGTGTCAAACTCAAGGCCCGTGGGCCAAATCCGGCCTACCATAACCGTTTCTGTGGCTCTCTACACCCTAGAACTTCAAGATAACAGTTGTAAGCATGTTGTTCTCAGGTGATGGGTCCCCATCCCTACACTCCCTGGTCTCTCTGTTAATTGTCTTGCTTATCTCCTCCATTTTGTTGTCCAGGTGTTTGTGATTGTCATGCTGTGTGTTCATGTACCTGTATATAAAGTCAGGGATTTTGTAATTGATAAAGCTCTGTATATGTTGTATAACACAATCATTGTTCCACATTTAATCTATTGTACTGTATTGAGGTTTGGGGAAAAGCGTGCAAAACAATTACAAAGCCTGTTTTTATTTTACAAAAGAGAGCTGTAAGAGTAATCACCAGAAAACATTTCAGTCACCCATCAAACACCTTGTTTCTTCAGCTAAATTTATTGAAATTCCAGGAATTGGTAGAATATAGTATTTTATCAGTTATGTATAGGGCTCATAATAACACATTACCTTTAAATATCCAAAGAAATTTAGACAAAGTTATTACAATCTTAAAGGGACAGATATTCATCAAACCACAATTCAGAACCAGCTTAAAGGGACGGTCTACCTCAATTCAGGGAGTTGGATTGTGGAATGTTCTGGAGAGTGATGTTAAAAATGCAAAATCAATTCATTCATTCATTCAACCTTTATTTATACAGGCTAGCCTCGTTGAGTCACGGGGACTCATTTACAAGAGGGACCTGTCTCACTCACACCAAACAACCATCCACTCTCACACTCACACCTAGGGTCAATTTAGAGTCACCAATCAGCCTAACAAGCATGTTTTTTGGTCTGTGGGAGGAAACCGGAGTACCCGGAGGAAACCCACGCATGCACGGGGAGAACATGCAAACTCCACCCAGAAAGGCCCCGGACCGGGATTTGAACCGGCAACCTTCTCGCTGAGAGGCAGCAGCTCTACCAGTTGTGCCACCGTGCTGCCCAATGTACCGTATTTTCCGGTGTATAGGTCGCACCTTTTTATGGTTTTTTCAAGGCCTGCGACCTATACACAGGTGCGACCTATATATGGCTTGTTATCACTTTTGGCTAAATAAATTTTTAAATCCAGCTCATTTCACAATTACGTTCATTTATTAAGGAAAAGTTCAGCTCAGACACATATTTGCTATAATTTTTATCAAACAAATAATTGTTTTTAAGTGTTAATCTTCTTAAAAGCCTTGCTGTGCGCTCCTGTGACAGACATTTGCAGCAGAGCTAAACGTAGGTGCGACCTATACACCGGTGCGACCTATCTAGGGATTTTTCCAATCTATTGGTGATAATTGGATGGTGCGACCTATACACCGGTGCGACCTATACACCAGAAAATACGGTATACATTTAAGAAAAAGGTCTTAAAGGACTTGCTCAAAAACTATATATGATGAAGCTTAGTGTGTTTGTGTATTACAGTTAGAAAAATTAAGTAGAGTTATTCATTTTGTGATGTAGTTTGAAGGTTATCATTGGTTGAACAAACTGTGAAATAAATAAGGGGCAGATATAATAAGATTTCATCTTCTTTCTGCTCCTTTCATTTTATCCTACTTGTATTCTTGTATCTGATGAAACTGTTTTGTATTGTTCTTTTAAAATGAATGAATAAACATCAAATCAAATCAACGGCCCAGTCAGAGTCCAGAACCTGAACCTGAAACCTTCAGAGAGCTGAGCAGAAACCTCAAAGAACTGAAGCAACAATGGAAAGAAGAGTGGGTCAGAACTCCTCCAGAACCAGGAGAGAGACTGATGAAGTCCTGCAGACTGATGAAGTCAGAGAACCACAGAGGATTCTGCTGCTGAAGGAGGTTCTGTTGGGTCAGAGGCACAAGCTGAGGTTAAATTTTAATGATTTTAGAACTTGTTAAAGATCAGCCATCCAGCTAACTGTCTATCCATCCATCCATTCAGCTAAAAGTCTATTCATCCTTGTATCTGATGAAACTGGACAGAAGTCGAAACGTTTTCTGTTACAAATAAAGTCCAGTTGATCCTGAATTGAACGCCTTTTTGATTTATCATGTCCTGGATGACTGAGAATCTTCACCAGCATCTGATGAAACTGTTTTGTATTGTTCTTTTAAAATGAATGAATGAACATCAAATCAAATCAAAAATAAGTCTGTATCTCTGTGTTTATCATTGTCCTGGCATTGTCTCCTCCTGTTGCCTCTGTCTCCTGAGTTCCTTGTGATTCCCTGAGTATGTAAGTTTGCTGCCCTGCGGACGCCATTTTGAAGAGTCCTAATGGTGAACTACTTTTTTTAAATCCAGCAGATTTGACCATTTCGTGAAACTCTCAAGCTCAGAAAAACTTGTGCTATAACGTCAGCTATGAAATATATTTTTTCTCAGCAAAGAAATAATTGTTTTACCGTGTTTTGTTGTAAAATCCTGGCTTCTTTGGCCGTCGCGGACGCCATTTTGAAGAGTGCTAATGTGGCGAAATTCTATTTTTAAATCCAGACGCGTCGCGTAGGCCCTGAGAAACATCCATAAGTTCACCCTCCATGTTAAAAAGTCTTCGTCTGACTCTTCGAAAACAAGCAATAAGGCTCCAGAGTAACACACTGGCTGCTAACTGCTAGAGAGAGAGCACACACCAAGAGACTGAGGGGGACGCTTTTTTGTGACGGACCACATCCGGCGCTGCTCGTAAATACGTTATTTCGTTTTTACTGATAGATAAATAGTTATTAGCGGTACTGCATTTTAAATAAAAATAGCATAAATCCGCTTATGAATTATAAAACTTAGTCAATCCGCTGTAAAGCTAACAGATTATTTAGCTACGCTAAAAGCGGAATAGCGCAATAGCGCTACCTAGCGGTCGGAGGCCCACCACTGGTAATGGTTATTACTTTAGTGATGGCATTTTGATACGTAAATGGACTCCATTGACAGCCTCTTCTGATGAAAAGTGGCGTAGTGTAGAACAGATTGTTCTCCCTACTCAGTATCGGCCAGAGGTTTTACATTTGGCGCACGACAGTCCCTTAGCTGGTCACCTGGGTATTAGCAAAACATATGACCGTGTGTTACGTCATTTTTTTTGGCCAGGTTTAAAAAAAGATGTCGTACTTCATTGCAACTCATGCCATTTTTGTCAGATAGCTGGAAAACCGAACCAGACCGTCCCACCTGCTCCTCTTTTTCCTATCCCGGCTATTGCTGAGCCTTTTGAGAGAGTCTTAGTGGACTGTGTAGGACCACTCCCCAGAACAAAGGCTGGAAACAAGTACTTAGTTACTGTGATGTGTGCCTCCACTCGTTTCCCAGAAGTTTTTCCTGTAAGAAAAATAACAACCCCAGTGGTGGTAAAGGTGTTAACCAAGTTTTTTTCATTGTTTGGGTTACCACGGGTGGTGCAGACTGACCAAGGCAGCAATTTTATGTCAAGAGTGTTTTCACAGGTCATGAAACAGTTAAACATCCAGCATACCTGTTCGGCTGCATATCATCCAGAAAGCCAGGGTGCCCTTGAACGATTCCATCAAACATTAAAAACCATGCTACGTACATACTGTCTGGAATTCAACAAAGATTGGGACGAGGGAGTGCATCTCCAGATGTTTGCTATACGGGAGGTAGTTCAAGAGAGTTTGGGTTTTAGCCCAGCTGAACTGATTTTTGCACACGAAGTTCGTGGTCCCTTAAGGCTGTTAAAAGAAAAGTGGGTATGTGAGAAGTCTGATAAGAATTTGTTAGACTATGTATGTGACTTCCATTTTAAATTAGTACGTGCTTGTGAAATAGCTAAAACTAATCTACAGACGGCACAAGCTAAAATGAAATCCCTGTTTGATCGAAAAGCTGTAGCACGAGTGTTTCAACCGGGTGACAAAGTGTTAGTTTTACTTCCTATTCCTGGTAGTAGCTTACAGGCCCGTTATAGCGGACCTTATGTCATTCAGAAAAAGCTAAATGAACGTGACTATTTGGTTTCTACTCCAGATAGGAGGCGTACTTCTCGTCTTTGTCACATCAACATGTTGAAACCATACATTGAGAGGGTCAGTGTGTTAGCTGTTCCCCTCTGTGATGTCCCCAGAGTAGCCAAAGATGTAGAGCCCCTAAAGGAGCTCTCCAGTGCTGAACAGGAGGTGGATAGTTCCCCTTCTGCCCTTCTTGAAGGCAAGCTCTTAAATTCACATTATCTTCAGAACCTACAGTTGTTATTCTCCCATCTTGATGACAATAAAAGGGATGAACTAAGACAGTTGATATTCTCTAATGTCTGTTTATTCTCTGATGTCCCTTCTAGGACCGACATCATAAAACACGATATCGATGTGGGTGAAACAAAACCTATCAAACAACACCCTTATAGAGTGAATCCTGAGAAACGTTTACGTATGAACAAACAAGTGCAGTACATGCTAAACAATGGCTTGGCCATACCCAGTACTAGTGCACCTTGCTTGTTGATAGTAAAACATGGGGGTGATGATCGATTTTGCACTGATTTCAGAAAAGTAAATGCTGTAACCAAACCAGATTGTTATCCTCTCCCTAGAATCGAGGATTGTGTCGACCATGTGGGCGCTGCAGGCTTTGTAACCACTTTGGACTTATTGAAAGGTTATTGGCAGGTGCCATTGACTGAACGAGGTCAGGAGGTCTCTGCTTTTGTTACCCCTGATAGTTTTCTTGAGTACACAGTCATGGCTTTTGGCATGCGTAACGCTCCTGCTACTTTCCAAAGACTAATGAACATCGTTTTGTCCGAATTACCCTTTTGTGAAGCATACCTAGATGATGTGGTGGTGTTCTCAGATACTTGGGAAGATCACTTAAAACACCTACAAACTGTTTTCACACGTCTGACAGAAGCTAAGTTGACGGTTAATCTGGCTAAATGTCAGTTTGGGCACGGAACTGTGACCTATTTGGGTAAACGTGTTGGAAGTGGTCAAGTACGTCCAGTTGAGGCAAAAGTGGAAGCAATATTGTCTGTCCCAATACCTTCCACCCGGACGGAGCTGAGACGTTATCTAGCCATGGTGGGGTACTACAGAGGGTTCTGTAAGAACTTCTCTGCTGTGGCTGCTCCCCTAACGGATCTTCTCAGCCCGAAAACACCTTTTATCTGGTCTGAGAGGTGCCAAGAAGCGTTTGATCAAACAAAAACCTTGTTAACTAATGCCCCTTTTCCACCGGTCGGCTCGGGTCGGATGTTACGTCATATGTGCGTCGCAGAGACCCCCTTTCATCCTTTTCCACCGGATATTCCGTGCTAAGCCGCGCGAGATTTCTTGAGATTTTCGGGCTGGTTTCAGAGGGGTACTGAGGCGAGCTCACCCGCTCTGGAAGTAGGAAGGAGGAGACTCGAGCAGTTTTCACGGAAGCGAGGGAAGTGATCACTGCAGGACTTTACATGAATAACACGGTAAAAACAATTATTATTTTTAAAATTTATAGCAAAGATGGGTCTTCAGCTGAACGTGTCCTTAATAAAATCACGTATTGCTCAAAACTGCAGGATTTTAAAAAGCAGGTTCGCCACGAGCAACACGCGGCGCGCGGGCGGCTTTATGTCTTTAAATGTAGCTCAATGAACAGATATAAAATATATTTCATAGCTGACTTTATAGTACGAGGGCTCCTGAGCTTAACCACGCTTTAATATTGTCACGTAGTGGTCAAATATGCTGCATTTAAAGTAGTTTCGCTTTGACTCCTTCCAAAACTGTGCTTGCACAACGAAAATAAATTATAAAAATTCGAATTTTATTTCAAATAACTCCAACAGGATACATTTAGTATATGAACATGTTGTGATCACACTAGATTTTTTTGAAAAATATCAGCTATGTGGTTTTTGATAGAATTGATAATATGTGATACAAAGTACAAGGGAGAAAATTAATGGAGGTGTCTTTATGTCTATAAAACATTGAATTTTATTTCAAATAACTCCAACAGGATACATTTAGTATATGAACATGTTGTGATCACACTAGATTTTTTTGAAAAATATCAGCTATGTGGTTTTTGATAGAATTGATAATATGTGATACAAAGTACAAGGGAGAAAATTAATGGAGGTGTCTTTATGTCTATAAAACATTGAATTTTATTTCAAATAACTCCAACAGGATACATTTAGTATATGAACATGTTGTGATCACACTAGATTTTTTTGAAAAATATCAGCTATGTGGTTTTTGATAGAATTGATAATATGTGATACAAAGTACAAGGGAGAAAATTAATGGAGGTAGCTTGACACATTTATGTCTATAAAACATTGAATTTTATTTCAAATAACTCCAACAGGATACATTTAGTATATGAACATGTTGTGATCACACTGTGTTGTTTAAAAAAAAAAAAACAGTTTCTGGACTAAATTAATCACATTTTTCTTTTACAGTCAACAGAAGAAAATCGCCAGAATTCAACAACCTGTGTCATCTTCTGGAGGAAGACGTGAGACACCAGATGGAAATTTGTTACTTCTGTTTGTCACTTCAAACTTTTCCTATTAAACGTTATATTTTCTTAAGTGGTGTCCTCGAACATTCAATTTCCTAAACTTATTTTATAATGTGAAGTGTGTATTGTGTTTAAATCCATACTGGAAGTTAAGAGAACTTTCCATTTGCATTTGACCTTTAAAGAATCATAAGATAAAGATTATTAGAATCTGCTCAACTGTTATTACGTTATAAATTATTTGGTTCTAGGATGAAGTCATACAAAAAAAGTCAAAAATTAAAAGTGGCCAAAGTCCTTTGGACAGTTTAAAGTTAAAGAATTCACAGACCATCCATCTACCATCTACCACCCAGCAGCAACTTTACCAGGGAAACTCTGGCAGTTTCAAAGATCACAGTGTGATGTTTTAAATCAACTTTATTTATAAAGCACATTTTAAAAACCACAGGGTCAACCAAAGTGCTGTACAATAACATAAAAGACAAGTTAATTAAAAACTATAAAAAGCATACAAAAATAAATACATATACCAGTCTTACTGCAGGTGTGTTAACATGCCATAAAAGATAAGATCACGTGTTAAAAGCCAAGGAATAAATGTGTGTTTTTAAATAAGATTTAAAAAGTTTTGAGGACTGTCAGCAGCAACTGCTCAGCTGATCTGAGATCGGGGAGGGCAGGAAGGTTGAAGCAGCTCAGATAAATATGGTTTTGCAACTTTATCAAGCACCTTGTGCATAACTAAATAATAAAATATGCTTTAATACATCTTTATTGATGTACACACAAGCAAATAGACAAATAGACAAATAGAAAGTTTAACAGCAAAGATGGAGTACCAGGCCGTTCTGGTTGGAGAAATAAGAGAACTGAAAGAACTGGTAACTAACAAAGACAAGAGAATTGCAGAATTAGAGCAAAAAATAGAGGTTTTAGAACAATTCACAAAGCAGGAAAACGTGGTGATCTCAGGACTTGATGTTAGTAAGTGTCGGACACATCAAAGAGCTCCTAATAACAATGATCCAAGTGAGTATGAATCTCAGGAAGAACAGGAGAGTCTGGAGAAACTTGTAGTTACTTTCTTACAGGACATGAACATGGACATAAAATATGGGGACATTTCGTTCTGTCACACCCTGCCCAATAATTCACCAAGATTCAAACCGTCAGTGGTCGTTAAGTTCATTGGCAGGAATACAAAAAACTATGTCATGCAAAATAGAAGAAATCTGCAGGGAACAAACGTTTACATAAATGAACATCTTACCAAGAAAAATGGAAAAATTGCAAAAGAAGCAAGGTGGTTAAAAAACAAAGAAAAAAAATAGCATCAACATGGACTAGAAATGGATACGTCTTTATCAAAGCAAAGGAAGGGTCTCAGCCTAAAATGATAAAAGAACTGACGGATCTGGATGAATTCAAGAGATGAAAATTACAAATCAATGAAACAACTCACAATGGATAAAATATACAGTGAAATGAACAAATACATTAGAACATGACAACATACGAAGACTCAGAAGCTAAAATATATAATGTTGAAAATGTGATTGATGCAAATTTTTTTCCTGTAATAAAAGATAGCGAATATTATAATGAAGAGCAGTTTAATGACATCAATATATCAAATGGAGTTCTCTCCATTATTCACTTTAATAGCAGAAGTATAAATGCAAACATATCCAAAATAACAGATTACTTAAAACAATTAAATAGAACTTTTACGATAATAGCGCTGTCAGAGACATGGCTTAATGATGATAACACAAGTAATATTCACATCGAGGGGTATGAATTATATCATATGAACAGAAATAATAAAAGAGGTGGTGGTGTCGCACTATTTGTCAATAATGAAATAAAATGTAAATTAAATAATGAAATGTCAATAATAGTTGATAATATTATGGAAATGATAACAATAGAAATTATAAACAAAAACGATAAAAACATAATAATAAGTTGTGTATATAGATCACCAGGAGCAAATATAGAAATATTCACTGATAAAATCTTGGAACTAATGGAGAAGAGTTTTAATAAAAATATTTTTTTGTGTGGAGACTTTAACATTGATATGGGAAATAAAACAGATTCAAATAACATAAGCACATTTATAAACTCAATGTACAGTTTAAATATGTATCCATTGATATCAAAGCCAACAAGAATTACAACTCATAGTGCCACAATAATTGATAATATTTTCACAAATATAACAAATGGGGATGTGATAGGTGGTATCTTAACGACCGACTTAAGTGATCATTTACCAGTTTTCACAATCTTTAAAAATGATCAAAATATCACAAAAGCAGTCACAACGAAGAAAAAGATCATAAACACATCAAAAAAAGTTTTGGAAAAATTGAAAGAGGATCTGGATAAACAAGACTGGAATGATGTGTATGTTGATGATGCGAACAGAGCATATGATGAGTTTATGAATATCTTGGAAACCCTGTATGTAAAGAATTGTGTGCAAACAAATTACACAAAGAGAAATACGAATGATCAACCATGGATGACAAAAGGGTTAAGAAATGCATGTAAAAAAAAGAATTATTTGTATTCATGTTTCTTGAAATTACGAAGTCAGAGCGCAGAAGAAAAATATAAAAAGTATAAAAATAAATTAGTAGGGATTATAAGGAAACATAAGAAAGAATATTATAGTAAATTATTAGATAAAACTAATGGTGATATGAAAGCAACATGGCGAGTAATGAATGGTGTACTGAAGAATCATAAAGCAAAAACTGGTATTTCAAAATATTTTGTAAAAGACAACGATGAAGTTCATGATGAAAATGAAATTGTTAATGGATTTAATCAATATTTTGTAAATGTTGGATCAAGCCTTGCAGCTAAGATACCAAAAGTAGATAAAAATATGATCCACTCAATTACAGGTTGTGCAAATAGTATTTTCCTAAATGGAACTAACAAAGAGGAAATAATGAATGTAGTAAAACATCTTACAGACAAGAGATCGAAAGACTGGGTGGACATGGATATGATGTTTGTAAAGGACATAATGAGCCATATTATTGAGCCGTTCACATACATATGTAACTTATCATTTTCAACAGGAATTTTTCCAGATAATATGAAAGTAGCTAAGGTCGTTCCTCTTTTTAAAAATGGTGATAAATGTGTATTCAACAATTATAGACCTATATCCTTGTTACCACAGTTTTCAAAAATTCTTGAAAAACTATTTGTGAACAGACTAGACCAATTTATAGATAAACAAAATATTCTAAGCAACAGTCAGTATGGGTTTAGATCAAAAAACTCTACATCAATGGCTCTCATGGAATTAATGGAACAAATAACTACTGCTGTCGATCAAAAACAACATTGTATCAGTATCTTTGTTGATTTAAAAAAAGCATTCGATACTATTGATCACACCATTCTCCTTGAAAAACTGAACAAATATGGTATTAGAGGACCAGCATTACAGTGGGTATCTAGCTACTTAAAAAATAGGAAACAATTTGTACAAATAAATGATGTAAGATCTGACCTCTGTAATATCACATGTGGAGTTCCCCAAGGCTCTGTACTTGGACCAAAGCTTTTTATTTTATATGTGAATGACTTGGTAAATGTGTCAGGACTCCTTAAATGTGTACTTTTCGCTGATGATACCACTTTTTTCTGTTCAGGTGAAGATATAGAACAAATGTTAGAATTGATAAAGACAGAATTTGTCAAGATACAAACTTGGTTTAAAATAAATAAATTATCATTAAATCTAGAAAAAACTAATTACATGATATTCGGTAATAAAAAGAAAACTGTTGATGTTCCACTCAAAATTGAGGATGTTGAGATTTGTAGAGTGAATGAGGTGAAGTTTTTGGGTGTTATCATTGATGACAAACTGACATGGAAACAACACATAAATTCTGTAAGAATAAAAATAGCTAGATCGATAGCAGTACTGTACAAAGTCAGAGACCTATTGAATGATAAAGCTCTGTATTTGTTGTATAACACAATCATTGTTCCACACTTAATCTATTGTATTGATGTTTGGGGGAAAGCGTGTAAAACAATCACAAAGCCTATTTTTGTATTACAGAAAAGAGCTGTAAGAATTATCACTAGAAAGCATTACCGTCATCCATCAAGTACATTATTTTATCAACTAAAATTATTGAAGTTCCATGATTTGGTAGACTATAATATTTTATCAGTTATGTATAGAGCTCAAAATAATGCATTACCTTTAAATATCCAAATGCACTTTGTTAAAAGACAAAGTTGTTATAATCTTAAGGGAACAGAGTTGTTTGTAAAACCACAATTCAGAACCAGTTTGAAGGGACGTTCTACCTCAATCCAGGGAATTAGATTATGGAATGGCTTGGAGAATGTAGTTAAAAATGCCAAGTCAATGTTTACATTTAAAAAAATGATCAAAACAAATGTGTTAAAAAATATATGTGAAATAACGTAATGTGTATTGTATTAGTTAGAAAATTAGAAAGAGTTAGTCATTTTGTACTGTTAGTTAGAAAATTAAAAAGAGTTAGTAATTTTGTACTGTTGGTTGAAGAATATTATTGTTTAACCTGACTGTTGGAAAAAGTTGGTTGAAGATTATTATTGTTTACATGGTTTGACTACTGTTGTTTAATCTGATTGTTGGAGATAAGGGGCAGATATAATAAGATTTATTCTTCTTTCTGCCACCTTTCATTTTTTTACATCTTGTACACTATCATTATGAGATTGCCTTGTATTGTCTCTTTTGTAAAAAAAATGAACAAATTTAATAAACATAAACAAACAAACATTATTGTAAAAATACTAAATTGGAAAATACATGGGTTTAAAGAAGGCAACAAGGTAGGATTATGAATTGGGTTTAAAGATTACAGCTCATGAGGTACTCATTATAGCATGACATCTCTTTCACAACATTCTGTCAAAGCCTTTATTGTGTTCTTCTTCTAGTGGTGGCTAGTACTGTAGTAAATAGCTTGAGGGAACACTACTGCCACCATGTGGTAAGACGAGTAGGATTCTGGACCCCGCCCACAGAAGGGGTACAAAAAAGCTGTGGAAACAGAACATAGATGTGACCCGACCCGAACTGAGCTGACCTGAGCCGATCCAACCCGAGCCGAGCCGAGCGGTGGAAAAGAGGCATAAGGCTCCAGTGCTAGCTGCACCAAAATTCGATGTCCCTTTTAAACTGGCTGTAGATGCTTGTGACTCTGGAGTAGGAGCTGTTCTCCTTCAGGAAGGAACAGACGGAGTGGAACACCCAGTTTCCTATTACTCCCGGAAGTTGAACAAACATCAAAAAGGGTACTCGACCATAGAAAAGGAAGCCTTGGCTTTGATCTTGGCACTAGAGCATTTTGAAGTGTACATTGGAGGATCATGCGATCCCATTATTGTATACACTGACCATAACCCCCTTACTTTTTTGCATCAGATGTGTAATAAAAATCGACGCTTAATGAGCTGGTCTTTGCGACTGCAGCCTTTTAACCTTTCCATATTACACATTAGAGGTAAGGACAACGTTATAGCCGATGCCCTCTCTCGTTTTTGAATACCTTGCCCCAACTTGCCTTTTTGTATGGTGCTATGTAGCCGGTGTCCCCACAAGACTACATTTTCCCCCATACAAAACACTGGTGGTGGAGGTGTTATGTATCCTGAGGAAGCTGCCCATGCTGACACCTACAGTTTTTTGTATATGTTGACTGCAGTCATGTTTTGTTGGTTAATTAGTCTGATTATGATCAGGCTTGTGTGTTCAGTCAGAAGGACCTGAGTGACACACCTATATATACTTCAAAGTGAGAGTGCTTGGATGCGGAGTGTTGTGAGCTCAGAGTTTGGTTGCTTTGTGCTGAGCTGTTTGAGTACTGTTTGGGTACTGTTTGAGTACTGTTTGGGTACTGTGGGGTGTTCTCCGCCCGCCCCTGTCAGGTTGATCTTCTGTTTAGAAGATTGTTGGTGAGTAGCTCATTGCTCATGTTTGGTCCTGACTGCTAGATGCACTTAGAAAGAGTCTGCTCTTTTATGTTTGTGAAGTTTTGACTGTGTTTGACGCACTTAGGAGTGGTTGCTCATTTTTGACTTTGTTGTGCTTGGTGCACTTGGTGGCTGTAGGCTGCATTACTGACATTTGGATCTTGCTCAGAAGAGGGAGGCTGACCTGTGTGGTTTGGTTAGCTTGGTTTAACCAGGAGGTTGTGTGGCTGGTGGTGACCAGCTGTTTGGAGTTTTTTTTTGTTTGCCTGATGACAGAGTGAGATCGGTAGTTCAGTTCTCGGTT
>JBBPBX010049848.1:0-25195 GCA_038048925.1 Garcialebias charrua | reverse complement strand
CGTGCATGCGTGGGTTTCCTCCGGGTACTCCGGTTTCCTCCCACAGACCAAAAAACATGCTTGTTAGGCTGATTGGTGACTCTAAATTGACCCTAGGTGTGAGTGTGAGAGTGGATGGTTGTTTGGTGTGAGTGAGACAGGTCCCTCTTGTAAATGAGTCCCCGTGACTCAACGAGGCTAGCCTGTATAAATAAAGGTTGAATGAATGAATTTTATTTATCTTTTTAATTAAGTTACACAATGAGCAGTTTTGATTTAGAAAATGAAAATGATTTAATTTTAATATTATTTCTGAGTCAAAAAATGCAGCTTGACTTTGAAATGAAAAAGCATTTCTGCTATTTCATTTTAATTTTCAAAATTGACATTTCAAAATGATTTTTGGTCACTTTTTACTGGGTCATGTTTTGAAAATTAAATGTCAAACGTTATTTTATTTATCTTTTTAATTAAGTTACACAATGAGCAGTTTTGATTTAGAAAATGAAAATGATTTAATTTTAATTTTATTTATGAGTCAAAAAATGCTGCTTGACTTTGAAATGAAAAGCATTTCTGCTAATCCATTTCAATTTTATATATGAGACACAATGGCTTCCATATATCTCGACATGCTTTCTGTAGTTTCTCTTCTCAAAATGAGTAACTGTGTGTTTGTTAATTGTACTTCTACAGATCACAGATGCAAAGGGGCTGTTCTTGAGACTGGAGGAGAAAGGGCTGCTGGAGAACTCTTCTTTCCTCTCTCAGTTGCTTCACACCATCCATCGAGCTGATCTTCTCAACCTGCTGAACTCTGAAGACAGAGAACAGGAGGAGACTGACGCTAACCCGATCCTGTCCAGCTACAGGTAACTATCGCAAAACACCGGCTGTAAAGGTTTAGTTCCTTTCATAGATTAGAGGAAATGTTTACTAAAGTTTAACTTGAATTATTTCAAGGATTTTTATTGTCATACCAGCTCATGTTTATGGTACAAAATTCGGACTCAGGACCCAGAGCAAGAAGCCTAACAATTAACAAATAAATAAATAGAAAGAGGATAAATATACAGGTAGTCCTCGACTTACGACGGAGATCCATTCCTACGCTGCGTCGTAAACCGAATTTCGACGTAAGTCAGAACATATGTAAATACTTCACCTTATACGTACAGTACTGTATTTTATCAAGCACTTAGCCTATCTTAACACAGTACCCTACATAGTTATCAAAAACACATACATTTGGAGCCATAATGAAGGAAAAAAAGAGTTAATAACCTACTGGGAGCTGGTGGAGCCTTCCTCCGTCTGTTAGCTCGTTGCTCCTCCAAGCTCTGCAGCTCTGCCTGCACTTTTCCACTGCTTAGCGCGGTCCAGAGTTTACAGTAAGGTCTGTTAGCATGTTAGCTCATCCCAGAGAACCAGACTTAGCTTTTTTAAGAGAGTACAGTATAGGGCAGCTGTAGCCTCCTCCAGTCCGGTCTGCCTGTAAACCTCGGTCCAAACAATAAGGTCTGCCCTGTAATTTTCCACTGACTGCTCGCTGCTTCTGCCGTCAAGCTCCTGCTTCTGCCGTAAACCGGAAGTAAAACCGGAACTTGGCTTTTCAAAATAAAAATTTCAAAATAATTTTTATTTTTTTTTTATGGGATATGCGTGACGTAACCACGAAACGTCGTAACTCGAGACTGTCGTAATTTGAGGACTACCTGTATATTAGGGCTGGGCCATATCATATCATCCACGATAATACCGGTAAAAACAGCTTGCAAAAAAGTTATATCATGATATGCTAATTTCATGATGTAATACGTCAGAACGCCCCGCCCCCTTAACAACCGAGTGCTTAAACCGACAAAACAGAACTGCGCACCTCCTTCCACCAGTCTGCGTGCAATATTTGCTGGCTAAAATGCTAAAAAACAAACAACTCGTGTCTCAGGCAGCTTCTCCCTTCTACTCCCTTCTCCCTCTCGGCACAGAGAGCTCAAATGTCTCCCCCTCCCCCCGCTCCAACCCGCTCTGCAGCCGCTGCGTACTGCCAGTTGCAGCCTGTGTCCCTCGCTGTTATCTCAAACACGCGCAGCTCAACTGTCTATTAAGTTCCACAGTCGGTCCACGGCAGTTCAGTTAAAAAAATGAATCAGAGAAATGACACGTTCCTGCAGGAACAGAGGAAGCTGAAACACTAACGAGCTTCAGGGTAAGCTGCACGCCTTTCAGCCCTACCCTGACTTTTGTGTGTGGGAGCAAGTGGCTCCTCTTTAAGTTAGGACCAAATTTTGTTTTTGAATGAAACTTGTGTGAAAGTACCCCTCCTTTTGCTAATCCATCCATCCATCTTCTTCCGCTTATCCGGGGTCGGGTCGCGGGGGTAGCAGCCTAAGTAGGGAGGCCCAGACTTCCCTCTCCCCAGCCACTTGGAGCAGCTCCTCCGGGGGAATCCCAAGGCGTTCCCAGGCCAGCCGAGAAACATAGTCCCTCCAGCGCGTCCTGGGTCTTCCTCTGGGTCTCCTCCCGGTGGGACATGCCCGGAACACCTCACCAGGGAGGCGTCCAGGAGGCATCCTAACCAGATGCCCGAGCCACCTCAACTGGCTCCTCTCGATGTGGAGAAGCAGCGGCTCTACTCCGAGTCCCTCCCGGATGACTGAGCTTCTCACCCTATCTCTAAGGGAGAGTCCAGCCACCCTGCGGAGAAAACTCATTTCAGCCGCTTGTATCCGAGATCTTGTTCTTTCGGTCATAACCCAAAGCTCATGACCATAGATGAGGGTGGGAACGTAGATCGATCGGTAAATTGAGAGCTTTGCCTTTTGACTCAGCTCTCTCTTCACCACGACAGACCGGTACAGCGCCCGCTTCACTGCGGACGCTGCACCTATCCGCCTATCGATCTCACGCTCCAGTTTTCCCTCATTCGTGAACAAGATCCCGAGATACTTAAACTCCTCCACTTGGGGCAGGACCTCCTCCCCGACCCGGAGAGGGCATGCTACCCTTTTCCGGCTCAAGACCATGGCCTCGGATTTGGAGGAACTGATCCTCATCCCGGCCGCATCACACTCGGCTGCAAACCGCTCCAGTGAAAGTTGTAAATCACGAACTGATGAAGCCAATAGGACCACATCATCTGCAAAAAACAGAGAAGCGATTCTAAGGTCACCAAAACGGATCCTCTCAACACCTTGGCTGCGCCTAGAAATTCTGTCCATAAAAGTTATGAACAGAATCGGTGACAAAGGGCAACCTTGGCGGAGTCCAACTCTCACCGGAAACGAGCCTGACTTACTGCCGGCAATGCGGACCAAGCTCTGACACCGGTCGTACAGGGACCTAACAGCCCTTATCAAAGGGCCTGGTACCCCATACTCCCGGAGTACCCCCCACAGAACCCCCCGAGGGACGCGGTCGAATGCCTTCTCCAAGTCCACAAAGCACATGTAAACTGGTTGGGCAAACTCCCACGCACCCTCCAGGACCCTGTTGAGGGTGTAGAGCTGGTCCAGTGTTCCACGACCAGCACGAAAACCACATTGCTCCTCCTGAATCCGAGGTTCGACTATCCGACGGACCCTCCTCTCCAGAACCCCTGAATAGACCTTACCAGGGAGGCTTAAGAGTGTGATCCCCCTATAGTTGGAACACACCCTACGGTCCCCCTTTTTGAATAGGGGAACCACCACCCCAGTCTGCCAATCCAAGGGAACTGCCCCCGATGTCCACGCGATATTGCAGAGTCGCGTAAGCCAACACAACCCTACAACATCCAGAGCCCTAAGGAACTCCGGGCGAATCTCATCCACCCCCGGAGCCTTGCCACCGCGGAGCTTTTTAACCACCTCGGCGACCTCAGCACCAGAGATCGGAGAACCCGACCCAAAGTCCCCAGGCTCCGCTTCCTCAGTGGAAGACGTGCCAGTAGGATTGAGGAGGTCTTCGAAGTATTCCGCCCACCGACTCACAACATCCCGAGTTGAGGTCAGCAGCACGCCACCCCCACCATAAATGGTGTTGGTCGCGTACCTCTTTCCCCCCCTGAGACGCCGGATGGTGGACCAGAATCGCCTCGAAGCCGTACGGAAGTCATTCTCCATGGCCTCTCCGAACTCCTCCCACGCCCGAGTTTTTGCCTCAGCAACCACCCGAGCCGCATGCCGCTTGGACTGCCGGTACCTATCAGCTGCTTCCGGGGTCCCACAAGCCAAAAAGGCCCAATAGGACTCCTTCTTCAGCCTGACAGCATCCCTCACTGCCGGTGTCCACCACCGGGTTCGAGGGTTGCCACCACGACAGGCACCAACAACCTTGCGGCCACAGCTCCGATAAGCTGCCTCGACAATAGAGGCGCGGAACACGGCCCACTCGGACTCCATGTCCCCCGCCTCCCTCGGAACGTGTTCAAAGCTCTCCCGGAGGTGGGAGTTAAAGCTCCGTCTTACGGGAGACTCTGCCAGACGTTCCCAGCAGACCCTCACAATACGTTTGGGTCTGCCAGGTCTGACCGGCATCCTCCCCCACCATCGGAGCCAACTCACCACCAGGTAGTGGTCAGTTGACAGCTCCGCCCCTCTCTTCACCCGAGTGTCCAAGACATGCGGCCGCAGATCAGATGAGACGACAACAAAGTCGATCATCGAACTGCGACCTAGGGTGTCCTGGTGCCAAGAGCACATATGGACACCCTTATGCTTAAACATGGTGTTCGTTATGGACAATCCATGACGAGCACAGAAGTCCAATAACAGAACACCACTCTGGTTCAGATCAGGGGGGCCGTTCCTCCCAACCACACCCCTCCAGGTCTCACTGTCATTGCCCACGTGAGCGTTGAAGTCCCCCAGTAGAACAAGGGAGTCCCCAGGAGGCGCACTCTCCAATACCCCCTCCAAGGACTCCAAAAAGGGTGGGTAGTCTGAGCTGCCGTTTGGTGCATAGGCACAAACAACAGTCAGAGCCCGTCCCCCCACACGTAGGCGAAGGGAGGCTACCCTCTCGTTCACCGGGGTGAACCCCAACGTACAGGCACCAAGATGGGGGGCAACCTTTTGCTAATGTTAAATTTTATTTTAAACTGACCAATTAAATTGTTACTTTTATTCATCTGGGTTTTTAATGTTACCTCCCCTTCTCCTGGCTGAGCCGGGTCGTAACACAATCTAAATAACAGATCTTTTATTTTTATTTTTATTATACTTGGGAGACTGAATACTTTACTAAAAAAAGTAATTTCAGTCAAATTACCCCTTGTTGTTTTTTTAAAATTTTATATATTACTGCAAAGCAACATGTTAAGTTAAATTTGTCAAATAAATACTTTTTTTTTGGGTTATTGTTAACCTCTGAGATGTTTTATGTTCTTGTGAGACTAGCAGGGGGAAGGGGGTTTTTGGGTTTTGGGACTTTCCCCGGCAGGTGCTGCTTCAGTGTGTGTCTGCCTGTGAGCGGGAGCAGATGTAAATGACAGATGAATAAAGAGTTCGACAAACAAATAAACGTCGTGTTTATTTGACTTTACATGGTAGCAGAGGATGGCTGCCAATTACAGAGTTCCGCCGAAGCTTGATGAAGCAAGACCATACGAATGCTGGAAAAATGAAGTTAATATTTGGACACGTGTTACGGACTTGGAAAAGAAGAAACAGGCCCTGGCTGTGGCGCTGGGCCTCGAAGGAAGAGCCAGAGAAATTGCACTGGAGATACCTGCAGACGACTTGAATAAAGATAATGGTATGGAAATCTTGTTTAACAAACTGGATACGATATTTTTGAGAGAAGAAAAAGACAGAGCTTATGAAGCATACTCCGCTTTTGATGCTATCTCTAAAGACAGCGCTATGTCTATGGCAGACTTCATCATAGATTTTGAACAACGTTACAATCGAATGAAGAAATATAACATGCTACTACCTGACGCTGTACTAGCATTTAAACTCTTAGACGCTGCGTGTCTTGATGAACAAAGCAGGCAGCTTGCTCTCACAGCATGCACGGACTTAACGTTTGCCTCCATGAAGTCAGGTTTGAAGCGGATTTTTGGAAAAGCAACAGCAGGAAACGGCACAGAAACTCAGGATGCAGTTAATCACGAAATTTATCGTTATCGTGATAATGCTCTGAAATATCACAATATAATTTTTGAGCCATATTGCCCACCCCTACTGTATATACATGTACACACATACACACACGCACGTGTGTGTTCGTGTCCGTGCATGCATGAATAAATAAAGTTTAAAAATGTAAGATGAGGCTGAATTAAGTGCAGCTCGAGTTCAGCAGTCTGACAGCTGTTCTGAATGCTCCTCAGCCACCTGTTTGAAGTGTGGGGGTGCTGTAACAGACTGTGCAGGCTGAGTGAAGTCCTTCATGATGCAGAGCACCTTCCCCCTGCATCAACGTGTAGAGGTCCGAGGTGGTGGGAAGGCTGCTCCCCACAGTCACAGCCTCCTTCTGCAGAAACATCCTCTCTGCAGCAGAGCAGCTGCTGTGCCACACGGTGATGCAGGTGCAGAGAACGCTCTCCACCACACATTGATAGAAGCTCTTCAGGACAGAGCTCCCAAGTCTAGCTCTCCCCAGCTTCCTTCATTCACAAACGCACACAGACAGGGTTTTCCTGACCTATGGTCACAACCCGCTCGGAATAACTGAAGACCGTTGATCTGTAAGGTTGAGTTTGGCATGTTGTTGTTGAGCCAGGTTTCCGTTAGGCAAAGAACAGCACAGTTCTTCATCTCTGTAGAAACACTCATCCTCAGATGTGACAAGTCCACTTTGTTATCCAGAGAGTGGACATTAGCCAGAAAGACAGTAGGAATCAGGGGTTTTCTAGCCTTTAGCTGGGCCAATCCTGCTTCCCCCTCTTCCTCTTGACTGTTGCTCCTCTCGCTCTTTTGCGCCATTTCGTTGTCCTCAGGAGCCGCTGTCCACAGAGTGTGGATTTCAGAACTCAACCATCTCTGATGGCCTTCATCTCGGTTGAGCTGTTCCTGAGCCACGAATCCAGCACTAAACCAGTGCCTAAAGCAGCCTCATAGGAATTAAAATAAGGCTTACCGTATTCGCCGTTGTAAAATACGCATCAGTGTTTAATACGCTTTGTCCAATTATTAACAATAAACAAGAAAAAAATGTACACAATACGCTTCGGTGTTTAATACGCGTCATCACCACGCGACGCGTCAGCGCCTCATTTGCCCTGCTTAAAATGGCGGCGACAGAAGCGAGCGAGTACAAAGAACTTCACAAGGAAACACGGTAAAAACAATTATTTCTTTGAGAGAAAAATATATTTCTTAGCTGACTTTATAGCAGACGTGCTCCTGAGCTTAACGAAATGTTCAAATCAGCTGGATTTTTAAAAAAAAAGTTCGCCGAATTTTAGGCAGGCGGTTCGGACCGGACGTTTTGTTTCTTTAAATTTAGCTAAATCAATCAATCAATCAATCAATCACCTTTATTTAACCAGGTAGAGCCCGTTGAGATCGAGATCTCTTTTACAAGGGTGACCTGGTCAAGTGGTCAGCAGCACACGTCACATTGGCAATAGGCATTTGCACTTATCAAAAAGAAAATAAAGAAAACTACAATCACAGTAAACAGATGTTGACAGTTCAAAACCAACAGGATATGACAGATTTCTATATACATTATATACAAAACAAGCAGACAGACCTCGGTTGGGTAAATAAAGTTAAAAAATCAACAATGACATGTATATTGGATAAGTAATGGTTAGAAACATCTGCAATGGTCAAGTTTCTTGATGACATTTTCTACTACGGTTGACATAAAGGATCCAGGAGAGATGAATGTTGATAGTTTCAGATCTTTCTGTAAGTTGTTCCAGGCTGAGGGGACGGCGAAGCTGAATGCTCTTTTTCCTAGTTCAGTTCTGACAGGAGGAACTGACAGGAGGACTAAATCGTTAGAGCGCAGGGAGTAATGACTGTGTGATGTTTGTATTAAGGAGGTGAGGTATGACGGGACTAGGTTTAGGAGGGTCTTGTAGATGAAGGATATCCAGTGAGTGTATCTGCGAGTGCTGAGAGATGACCAGCCAGATTTTACGTAAAGCTCACAGTGATGAGTGCGATAACTGGAGTCAGTAATGAACCGAAGGGCACCGTGGTAAATGGAGTCTAAGGACTGTAGGTATTTTGATGCAGCACTCATGTACAGCACGTCACCATAATCTAGTATTGGCATGAATGTTGCAGCTACTAATGTTCTCCTGGCTTTGCATGAGAAGCAGGATTTGTTTCTGAAGAAGAAACCTAGCTTCAGTTTCAGTTTAGTGGCCATTTTGGAGATGTGGGTTTTAAAAGACAGTTCAGTGTCAATGTTGAAACCTAGATATTTGTAGGTGGAGACCATTTCTATTTGTTTTCCCTCTTGGGTTCCAATTTGAGGTGGGTTCTCTGGTTGCTGCTTTCTGTTGGCAAGAACCATGCACTTGCTTTTGTCGGCATTTAGGACCAGTCTAAGTTTTTGCAGCCGTGACTGAATAATATTAAAAGCGTCCTGAAGAGAGGTGAAAGCTTGGCTGAGGGAGGAAGAACAGCAATAGATGATGGTGTCATCTGCGTAATAATGGTGGGAGGCATTTGACAGATCACTGCAAAGATCGTTTATGTATAGGGAGAAAAGAATGGGACCCAAGACAGAACCCTGTGGCACCCCTTTCACAACATCTAAGAAAGTAGAGGAGGATCCGGCTACATGAACAGACTGCGTTCTGTCAGTTAGGTAGTTGGTGAACCAGGAGACTGCAAGTTTTGATAGACCAGAGTGTTCCAGGATGTTTGTCAATAGTCTGTGATCAACTGTATCAAATGCCTTGGACAGGTCTATAAATAGGGCAACACAGTATTGTTTGCAGTCCAGGGCATGTATGATGTCATTTAATACTTTGAGAACTGTAGTGACGGTGCTGTGTTGTTTTCTGAATCCTGACTGGAATTGTGATAGAATATGGTTTGATTGTAGGAAATCAGTTAGCTGATCACAGACAAGTCTTTCGAACAGTTTGGCAAGAATGCATAATTTTGAAATTGGTCTGTAGTTGTTGACATTTGTTGGTTCACCCCCTTTTAGCAGAGGGAGAACAAAAGCTGATTTCCAGATTTTGGGTATTTTATTTGTGTTGAGACTGAGATTGAAAATATGGGAAAGAGGTTCAGCAATGAAATCTGCAGCTAGTTTTAGGAAAAGTGGTTCTATGTTGTCAGGTCCTGCTGCTTTGCGTGTGTCGAGAGTTTTTAGAGCATTTAGAACTTCAGCGGGAGATATTGATTCAAAATCAAAGCGATTTGTGACCTGTTTGTCCAGCACATGTGGAGCTGGGGGTGGATTTGCATCAGTTTGGTCAGCAGATAACATTTCAGGATGTGTAGATTCAAACAGGGAGCCAGAGGATATAAAGTGTTCATTAAAACAGTTCAGAATTGATGATTTGTCTGACAGAATACCTGTGCTGGTCATGATGGAGCTGGGTAAATCAGTGGATGTTGTCTGACCAGAATTTGATTTTACTGTTTGCCAAAACCTTTTTGGATCATTTAGATTTTTGGTGGATTCATCCAGGTAGTAATTTGATTTTGCATTTCTAATTAGTGTTGTGCATTTGTTCCTAAGCTGCCGGAAACTGAGCCAGTCATGATCGTTTTTTGATTTTCTGGCCTTAGCCCAGGCAGCATCTCTTTCTTTGAGCAGATTTCCTATCTCCGGGGAAAACCAAGGATTTTTACGTCCCTTTATTCTGTCTAAATAAACGCTTAAAAAATGTATTTCTTACCTGACTATAGCAGATGGGCTCCTGAGCTGAACCAAATGGGAAATCAGCTGGATTTAAAAATCTGCGGTGTGGTTTATGAGTGGTATCTTGCAAACAAAAACAGCGAACCTCACAGCTAAATGCAGCTACATCCAGAGCAAGGGGCGGGCAGCGACAGAGTCAGTCCGACCAGAGGAGGCTGTTTTCGGACACATGAGCTAGAAACTTCTGGAAGTGGCCCCTCTTCCTCTTCGCTCTCTGAAGGCCCCAATATACCTGTTTCTTTTGCCTCACGCCGCTCGGCGCCGTGGGAGCGCCGCGGCAAAAGCCTTTGATCGCGGGCGTGAACGCGCCAAGCTCCAATTTTACTACGCCTACGCGCGTGCGTTGATAAACTGCCTCGCGTGTCAGCAAATGACCAATCAGCGACCTCAATTTGTCCTGTAGCCTGCACTCCAGAGAGCTGCGCTTGCACAGAGTATAATATGAACTGCCTGCGCGCAGCTCACGCCAGTCCAGCGGCGCTGGGCACAAAGAACAGTATACTGGGGGCTTGAGTCCTCTGCTGGCTGCTGCACACAGTGCCCGTATAGCGGCCGAAACTGGTACTGCACCATTTTTGCCAAAAATGAAAAACGAAGAATCAGAGCGAAAAATGGGTCTAAAAATATGGGGGGAAAAATCCATAAATACTCTTCGCTGTTTAATACGCAGGACATTCAAATGAGCAAAAAAAACGCGTATTATACACCGGCGAATGCGGTAAACCTGGGAGCAGGAGAAGCTGCTGCACTGTCTATGCGCTGCCATAGCAACTATTATAAGGTTGCCAACCAAAAGACCTAAACAAATTACTGCATTCTTACTGGTTCAATCTTAAAATATTTTAAACCAGTTCATGTTAAATGGACTGTACCGTATTTTCCGACCTATAAGTCACAGTTGTTTTTTTTTAGTAATTTTCATGTCCTGCGACTTATATGGCGAAGCAACATATTTAGGGATTTTTTCCCCATATTTTTAGACCAATTTTTGGCTGAGATATGACCGTTTCCATTCATTCTGACGAAAAAATGGAGCAGTACCACTTTCGGACGCTAGAGTCCACCGACTGTTCCCAGCTCATGTGTCCGACAGCAGACTCATCTGCTTGGACTCACTCTGTCGCAGCACGGCCTCCTGCTCTCTGGAGCTCTGAACTACTGTTACCTCAGTGTTTGACTGTTAGCAAAATAGCTCATGAACCACAGGACAGATTTTGATGAAACTTACAGAAAGTAATCACTGGATGGACATTTACAACCTACCGTAAACACCGGTGTATAATACGCTCCGGTGTATAATACGCTTTGGCCAATATTTGGAAATAAATCAGAAAAATCAGTAGATAATACGCTCCGGTGTATAATACGCTTTGGCCAATATTTGGAAATAAATCAGAAAAATCAGTAGATAATACGCTTCGGTGTATAATACGCGCTGCCGTGACAGTCTTTTTTATGGTCACTAGATGGCGCCAGGATACGCCTCCAGGTACAGTCTGCAGGTAAACAGACTACAGGGTGCATTAGCGCCCATAGCGGCCGAAACTGGTACTGCACCATTTTAAGGCCAAAATGAAAAAGCGAATCAGAGCCAAAAATGGGTCTAAAAATATGGGAAAAAATCTGTAGATAATACGCTTCAGTGTATAATACGCAGGACATTCAAATGAGCAATAAAAGTGCGTATTATACACCAGTGTTTACGGTAATTCGATTTATTTATAATTTATTTTCGCAGTGCGCGCGACCGTTTGGAAGACCGTCAAAGCAAAACAATTTAAATCCAGCTGATTTGACCATTACCATTAGGGGAGTGGTGGCCCAGTGGTTAGAGACGGCGGTCCTGTGATCGGAAGATCGCCGGTTCAAGCCCTGGTACCGACAACATCAAAAAATGTGGGTGAAAAAAGGTGAAACACCCACACCTGCCTCCACCCTCATTCACCCCACTTTGGGCCCCTGAGCAAGACCCTCAACCCCCACCCTCTTCTCCCTAATAGGTCTCTCTTGAAAATGAGTTCTCGTGGCTCAATGAGACTACCTGGATAAATAAAGGGTAAATGAAAAAAAAAAACATTACATGCATTTATTAAGGAAAAGTTAAGCTCAGAAACACTTTTACTGTCAGCAAACAAATATATATTTTTAGGTGTTTATCTTGTTAAATTTTAAAGAAATGAAGCCTATCCGCTCGCTGCGCGTGCACGCTTTGCAGCACAGACATAGCAGAACTATTTTTTTTTTATTCAGCTGATTTGACCATTACATACGTGCATTTATTAAGGAAAAGTTCAGCTCAGACACACCTTTGCTATAATTTTCAGCAAACAAATAATTGTTTTTAAGTGTTAATCTTGTTAAAGTCCTACCGTGCACGCTCCTGTGGCCATTTTCGGTAACGCGTAACATACGCAACACGTCAGCGGTGACGCATAATAGATGTGACGTATGCGGAGGTGCGACATGTTTATGGATTTTTCTACTTTATTGGATATAATTGGACTAATACAACATATAGAGCAGAGCGACTTAAAGGGCGGAAAGTACGGTACTTTCCAGCTGATGGAGTTACAGAGAATGACTTGAAGGAGAAAGATGGTGTTAAGGAGAAAAAACACAAGAAACGCATGTTTTCTGGAAAGTAAAGTAGAAGGAATAGTGGAAATGAAAACTATGAGAAAAGGAGATGGATGTTATTCCAAGAGGATTGTGAAGGAATGTAGGATTGTCAAGCATCTAGGGATGCACCAATCCACCTTTTTTTTTACTTCCGATCCCCAAATCTGGATTTCGGTCGATACCGATCCAGTTCCGATATCATCATCATCATTGATTTTATATGAGGCTGTAATAATCTCCTCTCAAGTACAATGTGTACACATATATGCATGCATGTCCAAAAGGCAACTTGAGGTAAGTTTTATTAAAGTTGGATAAGTTTCAAAGTTATGATTAAATTCTGCTAACACAAAACGTGTTTTATTTTATTCCTTGCTTTAAAGTGGATATTAAAGTGATTAATTTAAGTGATTGTTTAAAGTTATTTTATATAGTTTTTAAATAAGGGGCAGATATATAATAATTTTTTTCTTCTTTCTGAACTCTTTTCATTCTGTTTTTTTTTCTTTTTGATGGTTTTGTTTCTTTTGTTTCTTTTAAATGAATGAATTAAAAAATTAAATGGCTTCATCTGCTAAGTTCATGGCATAAACTAACACAGACATGTTCCTGTTTTTAGTATTTTACATCACTTTATAATATAGCTGTTTATGTTTCTTTTTTTTTTAAATATAATTTTCTTGTCATTTTTAAGTCATATGCTTATGATTGTCTACTGTTGTACTGATAAATATCTCCTGGAGGGTAAACCATATCTTGGTTGCAAGTATCAAGCTGCGAAATCCTTCATTTTCTACAATTGAAAGCTGTTGGTCATTAATTACGATGAAGTTTAGCAACTTCTTGGTAAACATTCAAGCTCCAGGGCTTCAGCAGTGTGTTATTTTCATTCAGTCCGAAGCAGGCAGTCTGATTTCAGTCAGCCCCGCTCAGTCTTCCCCTCCTCCGAGACCGGCAGACTGAGCCCAGTTGGGGTTCAACTGGGTTGGGCGCAGCTGGCCAGGGTCGGGCTGCCTGCTTTAGGTTGAGCGAGAGTAGTAAACCACTGAAGCCCCGGAGCTCGAATGTCCAAAACTAACTTTCCCACTGTTTAATGTGGTGCTAATCGAGTCTGTCCAAGATTTCATTTTCCTTGGAGCTAAAAATCGACCGCAGTGGGGCATCGACGCCCGAGATCAAGAGGCGAATCACACTTAGCAGGACTGCAATGCAGAGAATGGAAAATATCTGGAAGAGCAAGGATATTAGCATTGCAACAAAAGTCAGATTGGTCAACGCAATTGTCTTCCCTATAATGATGTTTGGTTGCGAAAGTTGGATGCTTAAAAGAAGAGTCGAAGCTTTTGAACTTTGGTGTTGGAGGAGAATGCTAAGAATACCTTTGACTGCCATGATGAAGAACAAGGCAGTTTTGGACCGCGTCAAACTGATAATGCCATTAATGGGCAAAATTACCAAACAGCAGCTCTCATATTTTGGCCACATGATTCGCGCTAATGCTTTAGAAACGTCAGTGATGCTTGGAAAAGTCAGTGGAAAAAGAAGACAAGGGTGCCAAAGAACAAGATGGCTCGACACAATCACGACAACAATGAATATAATAATAATCATTTTATTTAAAAGCGCCTTTCAGGACACCCAAAGACACTTAACAAACCAATACAGTGCAAACATTATCAGTGACAAATTGAAATATAAAATACATAAAGATTATAAAATGCAAAATAATAAAAATACATTTAGTAAAGTTAATGATAAGCCGGAAGCAGCAGATAGGTACCGACGGTCCAAGCGGCATGCGGCTCGGGTGGTTGCTGAGGCAAAAATTCGGGCATGGGAGGAGTTCGGAGAGGCCATGGAGAATGACTTCCGTACGGCTTCGAGGCGATTCTGGTCCACCATCCGGCGTCTCAGGGGGGGAAAGCGGTACGCGACCAACACCATTTATGGTGGGGATGGCGTGCTGTTGACCTCAACTCGGGATGTTGTGAGTCGGTGGGCGGAATACTTCGAAGACCTCCTCAATCCTACTGGCACGTCTTCCACTGAGGAAGCGGAGCCTGGGGACTTTGGGTCGGGCTCTCCAATCTCTGGTGCTGAGGTCACCGAGGTGGTTAAAAAGCTCCGCGGTGGCAGGGCTCCGGGGGTGGATGAGATTCGCCCTGAGTTCCTTAGGGCTCTGGATGTTGTGGGGTTGTGTTGGCTTACGCGACTCTGCAATATCGCGTGGACATCGGGGGCAGTTCCCTTGGATTGGCAGACTGGGGTGGTGGTTCCCCTATTCAAAAAGGGGGACCGTAGGGTGTGTTCCAACTATAGGGGGATCACACTCTTAAGCCTCCCTGGTAAGGTCTATTCAGGGGTTCTGGAGAGGAGGGTCCGTCGGATAGTCGAACCTCGGATTCAGGAGGAGCAGTGTGGTTTTCGTGCTGGTCGTGGAACACTGGACCAGCTCTACACCCTCAGCAGGGTCCTGGAGGGTGCGTGGGAGTTTGCCCAACCAGTTTACATGTGCTTTGTGGACTTGGAGAAGGCATTCGACCGCGTCCCTCGGGGGGTTCTGTGGGGGGTACTCCGGGAGTATGGGGTACCAGGCCCATTGATATGGGCTGTTAGGTCCCTGTACGACCGGTGTCAGAGCTTGGTCCGCATTGCCGGCAGTAAGTCAGGCTCGTTTCCAGTGAGAGTTGGACTCCGCCAAGGTTGCCCTTTGTCACCGATTCTGTTCATAACTTTTATGGACAGAATTTCTAGGCGCAGCCAAGGTGTTGAGAGGATCCGTTTTGGTGGCCTTAGAATCGCTTCTCTGTTTTTTGCAGATGATGTGGTCCTATTGGCTTCATCAGGTCGTGATCTACAGCTTTCGCTGGAGCGGTTTGCAGCTGAATGTGATGCGGCCGGGATGAGGATCAGTTCCTCCAAATCCGAGGCCATGGTCTTGAGCCGGAAAAGGGTAGCATGCCCTCTCCGGGTCGGGGAGGAGGTCCTGCCCCAAGTGGAGGAGTTTAAGTATCTCGGGGTCTTGTTCACGAATGAGGGAAAACTGGAGCGTGAGATCGATAGGCGGATAGGTGCAGCATCCGCAGTGAAGCGGGCGCTGTACCGGTCTGTCGTGGTGAAGAGAGAGCTGAGTCAAAAGGCAAAGCTCTCAATTTACCGATCGATCTACGTTCCCACCCTCATCTATGGTCATGAGCTTTGGGTTGTGACCGAAAGAACGAGATCTCGGATACAAGCGGCTGAAATGAGTTTTCTCCGCAGGGTGTCTGGACTCTCCCTTAGAGATAGGGTGAGAAGCTCGGTCATCCGGGAGGGACTCGGAGTAGAGCCGCTGCTTCTCCACATCGAGAGGAGCCAGTTGAGGTGGCTCGGGCATCTGGTTAGGATGCCTCCTGGACGCCTCCCTGGTGAGGTGTTCCGGGCATGTCCCACCGGGAGGAGACCCAGAGGAAGACCCAGGACACGCTGGAGGGACTATGTTTCTCGGCTGGCCTGGGAACGCCTTGGGATTCCCCCAGAGGAGCTGCTCCATGTGGCTGGGGAGAGGGAAGTCTGGGCCTCCCTACTTAGGCTGCTACCCCCGCGACCCGACCCCGGATAAGCGGACGAAAATGGATGGATGAATGATAAGCTAGTCTAAAGAGATGTGTTTTCAGGGCTGTCTTGAACAGAGAAAGGGAGGTGGTGTTTCGAAGGTCTGGCGGTAGAGCGTTCCAGAGGTGAGGGGCAGAGCAGGTGAAGGCCCTGCTCCCCATGGTGGAGAGGCGGGCAGAGGGTACATGGAGATGTAGTGAAGAGGAGGATCTGAGAGAGCGTGATGGGATGGAGATTTGTAGGAGGTCAGATAGATAAGGAGGGGCAAGGTTGTGGATAGATTTGAACGTGAGAAGTAGAATTTTGAAGATGATGCGTGATTTAACCGGGAGCCAGTGGAGCTGCTGCAGGACAGGAGTGATGTGGTTATAGTAGGAGGTTTGAGTGATGACACGGGCAGCTGAGTTCTGGACCATCTGTAACTTGTGGAGAGATTTGTTGGGGAGGCCGTAGAGAAGGGAGTTGCAGTAATCGATACGGGAAGTCACAAGACTGTGCACCAGGATGGCTGTGGAGCGGGGTGTGAGAGAAGGACGGAGACGGTTAATATTACGGAGGTGGAAATAGGCAGACCGAGTAATATTGTTGATGTGTGAAGTGAAGGAGAGAGTGGTGTCGAGGATGACACCGAGGCTCTTGACCTGAGGGGAGGGGGATAGCAGAGAGTTGTTAAGGGGGACGAGAAGATGTTCTGATTTTGAGATAGAGTTTTTGGTACAGACAAGAATGATTTCTGTTTTGTTACTGTTTAGTTGAAGGAAATTGTTAGAAAACCAGTGATTTAGCTCATTGAGACAGTCCGTGAGGATGGAGGGTGGGTGGAGTTAGGTTTTGATGACAAGTAGAGCTGTGTGTCATCAGCATAACAGTGGAAATGGATGCCGTATTTGCGGAAGATGTGACCTAGAGGAAGAAGGTAAATGATGAAGAGGAGGGGTCCGAGGACAGAGCCTTGGGGGACACCTGTGGAGACAGGGGAAGACTGGGAGCGGAAGGATTTAAGCTGAATGAATTGAGTGCGGTCAGAGAGATAGGAGTTGAACCAGTCTAACGGGGTACCTGAGATGCCAATGGAGGTTAGTCTGTTGAGGAGGATAGAATGACAGATGGTGTCGAAGGCAGAACTTAGATCAAGAAGAATGAGGATGGACAGAAGACCAGAGTCAGCAGCAAGAAGAAGGTCGTTAGTAATTTTTACTAGAGCTGTTTCGGTGCTATGGTGGGGGCGAAATCCAGATTGAAACTCTTCATAAATGTTGTTGTTGGACAGGTGTGAGTGAAGTTGACTAGCAACAGTTTTTTCAAGAATCTTGGAGATGAAGGGCAGATTGGAGATCGGACGAAGATTACTGAAGTTGGTGAAGTCAAGACCTGGTTTCTTGATGATGGGGGTGATGGCAGCAGATTTGAAGGCTGTGGGAACAATGCCAGAGGTTAGGGAGGAGTGGATGATATTAGTGATGATAGGGAGCAGAGACGGGAGACAGGATTTAACAAGAACTGTGGGAAATGGGTCAAGTTGACAGGATGAGGACTTGGACTTGCTGATAATGTCAGCAATGTTATCAGCAGGGGGGAGGGAGAAGACAGAGAAAGGGAGGGAGGGAGGGGGAGTTCAACAAGGATGCTGGGGGCAGTATTTGGTCCAAGGTGTTTATGAATTGAAATAATCTTTTCATTGAAATATGACATCAGGGAGTTGCAAAATTCTGTGGAAACCATGTGAGAGGGTAGAGAGTTAGGAGATGAGACAGAACGGTGGAGGAGAGAAAACAATGTCTTTGAATTACCAACATTGGAACTGATGATGTCAGAGAAGTAGCTGGATTTGGCTTGAGAAATACTGTTCTTGTAATGGATGAGGTGGTTTGCATAAAGTTCCTTGTGAGACCAGATTTTTTATAGAGATGCTCTAGCCGCCGACCTTTTGTTTTCAGGGAGCGGAGTTCTGGAGTGAACCAGGGTGCAGAGTTGGAGAAGGAAACGGTCCGGGTTTTCAGAGGAGCAACAGAGTTAAGTATGTTGGTGAGGCTTGTGTTGTATAGTGTGACAAGATCATCTGGGTTGGAGGAGTTGAAAGTGGAGAGGGTATTATTAATATGAGATAAAAGAGTGTCATGGTTGATATTCTTTATATTACGGAAGGAAATAGAGCGTTGAGGTTTATCTGAGGAAAATTTAAGATTAACATTGAATGAAATCATCAGGTGATCAGTAAATGGAAGTTCATCAGAAGAGCAGTTAAGAGGAGAAAGTCTGTGCAGCAGAGTAAATCCAGAGAATCCAGAGAATATGCCTATTGCTGAATTGAAAGAATTGGTGGAAGACAGGAAGGCGTGGAGTACGAAGATTCATAAAATGACCGAAAGTCGGATGTGACTGATCGGATAATCATCATCATCATAGCTCTGCAGACATTGCACGTTGCTGTCTTGTTTTGTGGTGTTTCTTGTCCACACAGCGGACACATTTCAATGAAAAGTTCGTTAGCCGTTAGCCACAGTGCTACTAGTACTGACCTGGATTTCCTGAATGTGAGGTGGGTCTTGTTACTCTGGGTTCATGAGATGCCTCCGTTCAAGAAATCCATTCCATAGTTTGAAGCCAACGTGTGGAGAATCACATGAGAAGTTTCAAGATGCAGACAAGCATCATGGATCGGAAATATCCGCAGGTTGGATCAGAAAAATCCGATACGTAAATTATGCTGTTATCGGAGGCTTATATCAGATCGGCCTCATCCCGAAAAGTATGAAGTGTAGAAATCGTGGCACTAAGGTAGGAAGGAACCTGTAAATTGTTTTAATATTTACATGCAGGTTAACAAAACTGACAGAATTTTTTTTTTTTTTGTCACTTGCTTGACACAGTGTAATTTTGTGTTGTGAAGGTTGCATGATGCCATGACATTTTTTTTAATGAGTAGGTCTATCACTAAATCAGAAAACAGTAAAAAGCTCTTGTAAATTCACTGTTGGTGGTTATCAAATTTGCACTTGTTCATTGGGTAAAGTTAATGTTCTTATTTTTAAACATGCAGTTCAGGGGCCATTTACACTACGTGTATTTTGAGTGACGCTGCACCTTTTTCTCTACAGTTCGACTGATCATTTACACAACACCAGTCGCCCCCTTTGCTGAATCCTGAGATTTTTTTAACCCACCTCAGGGTTTTCTGGTGGACCGCCCACTGGTGTGTCAACAGCCCCTGTAATGAAAGCCACTATAAACTCACGGGGTAATTCGACATATCACCATTAGCTGCTCCAAAGCCTTGGAGCAATTGGAGCTTCTTGGATTAGCCTTGGAGCTAATCAGCGTACAGTTTGTGCACCAACTTTTACTCGCAGAAATGCACACTCCTCCTCCCTTCGATTTCCCCATTAGCTTGCTGCAGCGATCCACTCAACAACAAAAAAAAGAGTCTGTCATCCAGCTGGAAGGCTGAATTCGGCATTTTGCCGGTAATTCATGTTTCCGTGAAGCAAAGCACAGCACACTTCATCATTCCTTCTGAGGCGCCCGCTCTCAGACTAAGCAAATCCAATTTGTTGTCCAACTAGCAGATGTTCGACAGAAAGCGAGACGGTATCAGGAGTTTTCTTTCTTTAGCGTTAGCACGTAGCCTCACCAGAACCTCCCGTCTTCTCTTCTTAAGCCGGGAGCAGCACTTCCTCTTCTGCCCGTTGAAAATCTATGCTGCAGCTTCCAGGTAGATTTAAGGTCTGCATTCTGCAGAACGTGGTTTTGAGTTCGTTGATGATCGCTGTTGTATTTTGTGGCAACTGCTCTTATTCTCATCAGTTCGGTTCAGCTATAATTCACATGCATAAAGGAGGAGACTGAGAAGTCTCCAGGCTCGAACCAGCAGACTGAGAGACAGCTCTGTTCATCAGGCAGTCAGAATGCTAAACACTCTGCCTGCTCTGCCTCCCCTCCCATTTGAACTGCCTTAACACAAAAAACTTTCTCACACATTACCACACAACACAAAGATTTTAACACTGGACTCTGTGTCATCAAACGGGTTATTCACTAAACTCTCGGTCATGTGCTCATTCAGTTTGCACTACTTCTCATATTTGCACTAATGTTTGTATTACATTACTGCCTATAGTCATACTACTGTTTACATTCACTGTTTACATTTATTAATACTGTTTACATTTATTACTACTGTTTACATTTATTACTACTGTTTACATTTACACTACTTTTATATCTACACTACTGCTGATACATATACAGTATTCTCTGACTAGCCTTATTTAGATTAATAACACATATTTATAGCATTCAATATATGTGTAGCATTTTGAGATTTTCAGTAATGAAAAGTGCGTTATAAATTGAATTAATTATTATTATTATTATATTATTATTATTATTATTATTATTATTATTATTATTATTATTATTATTATTATTATTTAAGGATGCCCAATGTGCCTTACTGCATATGCCACTTTGCCTCTATACCAACATCAACTACCTCATACATATACTGTGTACATTAACTCATATGCTGCTTTGCCACTCTTTGCAAATGTCAATGCTAGAACCTTCAGTTTATTTTATAGATATACTTTTTATACTACTATGCAAAAACTCAGGACAGTATTACACTTTTATTATTTCATTTTATGCTTATGTTCATTGGGTGTTTGGTGTTTTAGTGTTGGTGTAAATTTTCATACTTTTATACTACTATGCAAAAACTCAGGACAGTGTTACACTTTTACTATTTTATGCTTATGTTTATTAAATGTTTCAGTGTTTTAGTGTTTAAATGGTTACTGTTGCACCGAGGGACTGAGAGAAACGCAATTTCAATCCTGTGTATGTCCTGTACATATTGCAGTTCTGACAATAAAGTTGACTTTGACTTAAAGACCGTGTAAAGTGAATTTCAACATTTTCTTCAATAAACATTATAAATGTCATAATTGTAATCTTGTAAATGAGTAAAAAGTCTCAAAATTGTAGCTCAATTAATTTTGGAGTTATAGAGCAAACTGTGTATAAACATATTTCTGTTTCAGGATTTTTTAGGCGTGTTTTAAATGTGACCGCGTTTCGTCACGCGGTCCTCATTAGTATAGCCCCACCCCCTGCAGCTCCAGCCGTATAAATTCACCTCGGTGGAGCCGTTCACTCGCGAATCGCAGATAGCATCAGATAGCAATAGCATAGATATTTTGTTCATTGTTAGCTAGCTAATCAATTATGCCTCGTTCGTGCATCTTCCCTGGATGTCGCAATGGTCAGGGCACCCGTACAAATCATAACATGTTTTTATACCGCGTGGTTTTATACAGAGTATCTGTAATGCCTGGATAGGTCAATGGATAAAGCGCTTGCCTTCCGTCCCAAACCCCACGGGTTCAAATCCCGCATGGTACAACTTTATTTTTTTATTCATTCCAGATTAAAAACACACAAGAAAACTATTTACAAAAACAGCGTAACTCTTGGAAAAAGTAGCTGCTGTTACAGACAGAACTCGGATAAAAACAGAGCAGGTTTACTGGATCTCTGCTGCCTGCCTCTCCACACAGTCAGCTCAGGGGGCAGGACACGAGCGCAGCTGCGCTGAAACCACGCCCACGCACTGACACGCCCCTAGCGTTCCAGGGCAAGGCAAAATCATGTTTTTTCATGATTTTTGAGACTTAATTTTATAAGGTAAACAATGTTTTTAATCAGTCAGATTTAAATGGGTGATTAATAACACATATTTATGCCATGTGACAAACTAAAAACACACATTTAATTTCACTTTACACGGTCTTTAAATCATGTGGAGTCAGGCACAGAGTCAATTTCAAAACTTAATTTCAAGATTTATTGTTCTGGATAAAGTGTAACAGAGCAATAGCCTATGCTAAACCTTAGATTGCTAACTTGAGTGACACATAGTTAATGACAAGGCGGTTGAAGTATTGAAGATGATTTATTATTGTTTTTTTTTTTTTTACTATACAGCTCAGTTAAAGTAAACTTACCATGCTCTGTTCAGCAAAATATGTTGCACAGTATTGTTCCCTGCTTCGGCTATGCTGACTGTGAATGTGAAACTTAGGGTCATGATATCCTGATGCATGCTCTATAATCAAGGTAGAAAAATCTAAAGTTAAGTCAGTTCCTCTGGACGGATTCAACAAATCAAAATAAAACAACATGAAATGTTACATCTTTAATCCAAAATACTTTGTCAGTCTGAGGAGCTGTAATATGCTCAGTCTTATAAATAGTGCCTTCTCATAGTGGATCGACCATTTTATTGACATTCAATACTAGCTGTTCACATAAGGCCATGACTTGAAAGTAGTCTGCATATACCCTTTGCTGGATACATTGTACAATTACAACTGGTTCCAGTATTTTAGGAGTGAAAATTATGTTTATATTATCGACGCATAATGGGTCAATTATCACAGATACTGATTGGTCCCCAAAATGTCTATATCGGTCTTAAATCTTGGCCCTTCCAATATATCGGTCAGGCTCTAGTAATTACCATTTAAAGCACTTGTTGCTCTTGTGGGTGGGTATTGGACTTCTGTTCTTTTCACCCTCTACACCTCAGACTTCAAGTACAGCTCACAATCCTGTATCTGCACAAGTTCTCAGATGACTCTGCCATTGTGAGCTGCATCACTGGTGACCACTGAGCTGAATACAGAGGTGTGGTGGACAGAACCACCTTGGGCAGCACGGTGGCACAACTGGTATAGCTGCTGCCTCTCAGCGAGAAGGTTGCCGGTTCAAATCCCGGTCCGGGGCCTTTCTGGGTGGAGTTTGCATGTTCTCCCCGTGCATGCGTGGGTTTCCTCCGGGTACTCCGGTTTCCTCCCACAGACCAAAAAACATGCTTGTTAGGCTGATTGGTGACTCTTTGCCTCTTTTCCACCGCTCGGCTCGGCTCGGGTTGGATCGGCTCAGGTCGGCTCAGTTCGGGTCGGGTCACATCTATGTTCTGTTTCCACAGCTTTTTTGTACCCCTTCTGTGGGCGGGGTCCAGAATCCTACTCGTCCAGAAACTGTTTTTTTTTTTTTAAACAACACAGTGTGATCACAACATGTTCATATACTAAATGTATCCTGTTGGAGTTATTTGAAATAAAATTCAATGTTTTATAGACATAAATGTGTCAAGCTACCACCATTAATTTTCTCCCTTCTACTTTGTATCACATATTATCAATTCTATCAAAAACCACATAGCTGATATTTTTCAAAAAAATCTAGTGTGATCACAACATGTTCATATACGAAATGTATCCTGTTGGAGTTATTTGAAATAAAATTCAATGTTTTATAGACATAAATGTGTCAAGCTACCTCCATTAATTTTCTCCCTTGTACTTTGTATCACATATTATCAATTCTATCAAAAACCACATAGCTGATATTTTTCAAAAAAATCTAGTGTGATCACAACATGTTCATATACTAAATGTATCCTGTTGGAGTTATTTGAAATAAAATTCGAATTTTTATAATTTATTTTCGTTGTGCAAGCACAGGTTTTGGAAAAAGTCAAAGCGAAACTACTTTAAATGCAGCATATTTGACCACTACGTGACAATATTAAAGCGTGGTTAAGCTCAGGAGCCCTCGTACTATAAAGTCAGCTATGAAATATATTTTATATCTGTTCATTGAGCTACATTTAAAGACATAAAGCCGCCCGCGCGCCGCGTGTTGCTCGTGGCGAACCTATTTTTTGAAATCCTGCAGTTTTGAGCAGTACGTGATTTTATTAAGGACACGTTCAGCTGAAGACCCATCTTTGCTATAAATTTAAAAAATAATAATTGTTTTTACCGTGTTTATCATGTAAAGTCCTGCAGTGATCGCGTCCCTTGCTTCCGTGAAAACTGCTCGAGTCTCCTCCTTCCTCCTTCCGGAGCGGGTCAGCTCGCCTCAGTACACCTCTGAAACCAGCCCGAAAATCTCAAGAAATCTCGCGCGGCTCAGCACGGAATATCCGGTGGAAAAGGATGAAAGGGGGTCTCTGCGACGCACATATGACGTAACATCCGACCCGAGCCGACCGGTGGAAAAGGGGCATAAATTGACCCTAGGTGTGAGTGTGAGAGTGGATGGTTGTTTGGTGTGAGTGAGACAGGTCCCTCTTGTAAATGAGTCCCCGTGACTCAACGAGGCTAGCCTGTATAAATAAAGGTTGAATGAATGAAAAAAAAACACCTGCAGAGGACCAGCAACCCCCCCCAACACCATCAACATCAAGGGTACTAAGGTGGACACTGTGGACTGCTACAAGTACCGGGGGTCCAACTAGACAATAAACTAGACTGGACAGCTAACACCAACAAGAACAACTACAAGAAAGAGCAGAGTCACCTTTTTCTTCTGAAGAGACTTAGGTCCTTTAACATCTGCAGGACCATGCTGCAGATGGTTTACCACCCTGTGGCCTCTGCAGGACCATGCTGCAGATGTTTTACCACTCGATGGTCTCTGCAGGACCATGCTGCAGATGTTTTACCACTCTGTGGTCTCTGCAGGACCATGCTGCAGATGTTTTACCACTCTGTGGTCTCTGCAGGACCATGCTGCAGATGTTTTACCACTCTGTGGTCTCTGCAGGACCATGCTGCAGATGTTTTACCACTCTGTGGTCTCTGCAGGACCATGCTGCAGATGTTTTACCACTCTGTGGTCTCTGCAGGACCATGCTGCAGATGTTTTACCACTCTGTGGTCTCTGCAGGACCATGCTGCAGATGTTTTACCACTCTGTGGTCTCTGCAGGACCATGCTGCAGATGTTTTACCACTCTGTGGTCTCTGCAGGACCATGCTGCAGATGTTTTACCACTCTGTGGTCTCTGCAGGACCATGCTGCAGATGGTTTACCACTCGGTGGTCTCTGCAGGACCATGCTGCAGATGTTTTACCACTCTGTGGTCTCTGCAGGACCATGCTGCAGATGGTTTACCACTCGATGGTCTCTGCAGGACCATGCTGCAGATGTTTTACCACTCTGTGGTCTCTGCAGGACCATGCTGCAGATGGTTTACCACTCGATGGTCTCTGCAGGACCATGCTGCAGATGTTTTACCACTCTGTGGTCTCTGCAGGACCATGCTGCAGATGTTTTACCACTCGATGGTCTCTGCAGGACCATGCTGCAGATGTTTTACCACT
>JBBPBX010049847.1:0-19261 GCA_038048925.1 Garcialebias charrua | reverse complement strand
ATACATGACGTATTAAGTTAAAAGACTTGAAAGCTTTCTAAAAGCACGTGAAACCTAAAAGTTTAATGCTACTTAAAATAACATTTTTCTGGAAGTATTTGGTGGCTTTAATGTCTTATATTGTTACTTTAATAGTGTTTTTTTTATCTTGTTCTGATGGGTTAATGTGAACTAAAAAAATTAAGTAAAAGATTCAAATACCAACATTTCTTTCTTTTTTTTTAAACTAATGCCTACCAAAGTTGTATCCCACTCGTGACACACTAATATAAACATGAAGAAAAGAAAAGAAAAAGAAAAAAACCAGTACCGGTAAATGTAAAAATGTTATTATTATTATTATTATTATTATTATTATTATTATTATTATTATTATTATTATTATTATTATTATTGCTTTTGTTATTTCAAAAAATACAGAGAGATTAAAATCTTACAAGTAAATTGGCAGTTTGCAATATTAAAGGCTTGTTTATCTGATTTATCTGTAATGTATTTGTACTTCAAGCAATAGTTGGAGTTACAAATCGTTGAACTATGTATTTTTGGGGTCAGAAGAGGAAAACTTGAACTACTAGAGATTAGACGATATCTTTCTTTCTTTCTTTCTTTGAAATTCTGTAGAAAATGTCAAAACTAGTAATTATTAGAAATTTGTGATATGTTCCGCTATTTAAAAAGCAGCTTACAAGCACCTATTTAAAATTATTCAAGCATTCTGAAGTGGTTGTTAAAGGAAAATTAACTATTTGGGAGAAAAACTTAGGGGGGAAAAAACATTCAGACCAATCAAGACACATTTGTGGCTCCTGCTTCAATAATAGAAACATTTTGCCCTTTTAGACTGTTTTTGTTAAAGGGGAAGAGAAGAGAATCAGTGTTTCTTTTATTTATTTATTTTAGTTTTTTTCTAATTAGCTCCTATAAACTGCCTGAGCATACTGACTTAATCCACCAGACACAAATTCAGGGAAAGACTCTGACAAACTGAACTAACATGTTTTTTTTTTTTTTCTTGTTTCTCTTTCAGAGACACTACTTCTCCTGCAAAAAACAGTTTGAAATCAAAAATCTAACCTCAACTTACACTCAGGTGAGCGCCAACATGAAACAGATAAAAGTCACATGTTCTGATTTTTCTGTTCCATGAATAAAAATGAGGAGTAGATCTGTAATTGTCTTGTCCGGTAAAATATCTAAGTTATGACGTGTTTGTTTGCAGATGGAGAGTAAAGGTCTGTTTAAGGCCATGGGGGAGCTGGACTTGTTGTTTAACTACATTGAGACATACCTGGCATCTAAACGACACAGAAACTTGTGAACTTTGCTCGAACACCAAACCATTGCATCACTGTGTTCCTTTCAGAGGGATAAAAGTACTCCTTGTCTGCATCCAGCGCGTAATATTCATAAATGTGAATGTCTTTATCAGCCAACTGTTGTCTTTGTTCAAAGACTCGCGTTTTATGATTTTGTCCTAGGGACAATAGTTGTTTGTGAATGTTATTGTGTCATACACTTGAATCTCTCAGAAAATGTGATATTTATGGTTTTTAATATGTGTCATATGTGTATTTTTGGTATTTATTAATTAATTTTTCTACTGAGAAATGCAAATAAAAACCCAACAAAGAACCAATTTGCTTGATTTCCTTGTACAATATGTTATATAACTGCTATCATGTGACAGCATGCTGGAATGAGTAAACACACTCATCACATCCTGAAAAAGTACACGGTGTAAACTCAACAGGCTGATGCTCTAACCTCAAACGTGACCCATATACATCAGTTACCAGCAGCAGTGTATGCTAACTTACCGTAACTAGCCAGCCTCGCCCTCATGGCAATTGCATTCTTGCACACAAAAAAAATACAAGCATGCAAAAGCGATCTTTCTTAGTCACACACCCAACTATCACTTCAGGTGGGAGCATTTTAAATTGAAACATATGAACTTATTGGTTGTATTGCACAGCTGTTGCTTCAGTCAAAATGGCACACAAACGCATTCAGTTCTCTAAATGTAGTGATATTACTCTGACAGAAGGGTCTGACTCTGCTCCGTCCTGACTTGACTCAGGGCTCAACACTGAAACTACTCGAAGACTTTTTGCAACTCGTATGCTTAGTCAGCGTGGGACGATTTGCATAGTATCAGTCCAGCAATGACAGTACTTGTGAAACAAAAAGATAGAATTCATAACATCAGTTCTACAAAGCATGACTCGTTAGCTTTGGCTCTGGTTGTAACGAACTTCTTACATATGACTCAATTCATTTTTTAAAATTAATTAGAATAGCATTAACATTTTAGCGCTCCTTGCACACATGTGGCAGTTTTCGTTGCTTGTGTGAGAACCGAATAGGGTTGTTGTGGAATGAGTACTGTACTGACTATTTGGTTAAGACAGCAGTGGTTTTGAGGCAGGGTGGGAAAAACTAGAGTCAGTGTGTGCAAAGGTGCAACGACGGTACGGTGCAGAGGAGTGCTTCACACTTCACAAACACCTCTCCCTCCTTTAGTCTGAGTGGTCAACAGACGGAGAACCTAAAGACATGAGCACATGTCTATCTGAAGCACCAATGACTGATGGGTCTTATGTGATAGTATTCTTTTACTCTTCTCAATGTCTGAGGAAAGAGGCCATCAGACCTGAGATAAAAAAAATATGTACCGGGTATGTATCCAATCTGTGTTCTGTGTGGCCTATGAAGGTATTGCAATGGTATGCAAGTTGCAAAACATGTTCCTGCACAAAACATTTGCATCTGTCGAGAGTTCTTACAGCTCCAGACAAGACTGTCCAACATTAGTGCAATGCAACAATGCACAGTGACGCGTCGTCATTCTAATATAACAAACAGTAGAATGATTAATATTGGGTTGTGGGACTTGTCAGCGTGGTGGAATCAATCTGGATGAGGATTTATAGCATGGATCAGTGGACGGATCCCCCCAATTTAACTATATTGGATTTGGATCGTCCAGCTGGACACTCAAGGCTGCAGGAAAAGTAAACTGTCTGCCTGAAGAAAATCAACAATCAAGCTTATCTTAATCTGACTCCCAAAACAGCCTTGGAAATGGGCTGACTATCTAATTTCTCCTGGGTCATGAGTAACCAAGGACAACAACTGCATCTATCGCACCCCCCTTCCCCGGATAACTTTCTGTGAGCGCTTATCAGAAACGCTAGCTGGAAATATCACAGAACTGTGGCTAATCTGAACAAGGTTCATGACTAATCCCACCGCCTGGACCTCAAATGCATGTAATTTGTCTTAAAGGTGCAGTCTGCAGTTTCTGTAGAACGCAGCACTTAGAAAAGTTTTCAACAGGCAAAGCATTCTGATCCCTCCCCCTCAGAGCCATATATGGCTCTGCTCCCCCTTGCTCTGCTGAAATTCAAATTCAAGCTCTGTTTTTATTGGCTGATTCAAATTCAAGCTCTGTTTTTATTGGCTGGTTAACGGCGGGTCACTGTGGCTTTTTAGAAATGCTTTTAGTAACACCTGGAGAAGCAAGGGGACTAAAGTTCTTTCAAAGATTACTTTGTCTAACATCAGTCTGTCAGGAGATAGTGACAAAGTGAAGAAATATGTTAAAAATATATTTTTAGAAAACTTACAGACTGCACTACAGAAACTGCAGACTGCACCTTTAACTGTGCTTGCTGGTAGAGTTTTTTGATGTATCATAAGCCCCTTTCATAAATCAGATCCGCGCTATTCCCGCACAGACCAGTCCGGCTTTAACCCTCCTCAGGTCATTCATAAGACAACAGGTGAAGGCGGACAGGTCCCGCTCTCAAAAACGTGTTCAGAAATGAAGCCGGAGCGCGGCTCCAAAAGAGGCGGAGCTGAGTTGAACTGGACCGCAACGTATTTATTGTGGGACAGATCAGACGTGTACAAGTTGTCGTGTCATTTTTAATTTTTCCTCTGTCCCTGACGTCTCCCTCCCTCCCCCTGTGCGCGTGCGCTGGAGGGAGCGGAGGTCACTCGCAACGGACACACACACACACAGCGCGCTCGCACGCACACACACACACACACACACACACACACACACACAGCGGACTGTGTAAACGTTTTCAAGACCCCAAATAGAACCTAATCCAACTCACACACACACACAGCGCCGCTGGAGAGGGAGATGGGAAAAAAAGCGAAACTAGCTTATACAGTCGTTTCGTGTCATTTATAATATTCCCTTGTTAATAAATCTGCTGTTGATTAATCCTGCGGTCGCACACACTGATGTCATCTGTATTCTGAGCGCGGATCGCGCGTCTTGCATTCAGAAGTGGGTCTGCCCGGCTCGGATCCGGGTTTAACACTACCTCTGCTCGCGTATCAGGGGCGGATCAGAGGGGAGTCAAATCAACTCGCCAATCCGCGTTTTTTTATTTTTATGAATGCTCGTTGGAGGACTGAACACGCATAAAAGCCGGACCGACCTGTCTTATGAAAGGGGCTTGTATTGTGTCCTAATAGATAAGATGTGAAAGATATTTTTTGTACCACTATCTACCTTCATGGTTCTTCTCCTTTTTCATAGCTAAGATTATCATTCTGATAAGGAACGAGATGGCCGCGCTGATGATCAGCTGCAGCTTCGTACACTTAGTCCAGTTTCGGATGACTGTGCGTACATGTTTCCATTGTACCTTGGTGCAATGCCAATAAAGATTATTCTAATTCTGATCTTTGACCACTTTGCTGATGAATTTCTGAAAAGCAAATCACCACAAAGTACAAAAAACAAAAATGGGTAAAAGAGCCAGAGCTGAGAGGTTTTATTTTTTTGCTTTAAGAGTGGCTGAACTTGTTCCCATGATAACACCTGTAGCTATACTTCCAGTACTACTCCCTAAAGTTGAGATTTTTTTTAAAAGTGTGATCTATGAAAAGGTTATGACAATTTATATTTCATTCTATCTCTCCAAGTTGAGATCATTCAGCGTTACATTCTGGCGTTATTGATGAGTTTTACTGGCTAATCCAAGCAGGAGGAACCAAGACCAAAGTGAATGGCTCTCATCTTAAAAATACTCAAAATAAAAAATATAAAAAATAAAAAATAAAACAAGCTTTGCCTTACAGCTCAGCTCCCTCTTCACATTAATGGACCGGTACAGAGTCCACAATACCGCAGACGCTGCACCAAGCCATCTGTCAGTCTCACTCCATTCTTCCTTCACTTGTGACTAAAACCCCGAGACACTTGAACCCCTCCACTTGAAGCTGAACCTCACCCTTGACCCAAAGAGAGCAATTCACCCTTTTCCGACTGAGGACCATGGCCTCAGATTTGGAGGTGCTGATTCTCATCCCAGCCGCTTCACACTCGGTGCGAACCGCTCCAGTGAGAGCTGAAGATCACGGCACAATGACACCAACAGGACCACATCATCTGCAAAGAGAAGAGATGGAATCCTGAGGCCACCGAATCAGAATCCCTCAACCTCCTGGCTGCACTATGAAATTCTGTCCATGTAAGTCAGAATCGGTGACAACAGAGTCCAACTCCCACCCTGAAGAGGTCTGACTTATCACCAGCAATGCAAACCAAACTCTTGCACTACTTGTACAGGGACCGAGCAGCCCATATCGATGGGCCCCCATACACACAGAAACCATGCAATGCAAAATTACTAGCATACCGGTAGTAAACATTTGATAAAATAGCATTTGCATGAGCTACTACAACATTTTGGAGATTTGAGTTGTTTTAAGATGGTAGAATCCCACTTTGTTCACACTCACCATTAGCTCATCAATCCAGTCAGGATTAAAGTTTGTTGCTCTGGTCAGAGTTTGTACATAAAGCAACAGGTAAGATAGTCATTGTTCACAACTTTACTCTAGAGTTCCACTTTCAAAGAGTCAAATTAATTCATTTTAAGCATCAACCTTAAATTTACTGACTAAAAATACAAACTCAACACTTCACAGGCCACAATCAACAGCCTGATCAACTCTTCACAAAGAGATGTGTTGCACTGCATGAGGCTAATTACGGAAGGGTATTGCTGTCAACCAGGAAATAAAAAAATGTGAAATTATATTGTACAAACGTGATAAGTATATTGTACAAACGTGATCGTATATTGTACAAACGTGATAGTATATTGTATAAACGTGATATTATATTGTACAAACGTGATATTATATTGTACAAACGTGATATGTAGTAAAAACGTGATAAGTATGTAGTAAAAACGTGATAAGTATGTAGTAAAAACGTGATAAGTATGTAGTAAAAACGTGATAAGTATGTAGTAAAAACGTGATAAGTATGTAGTAAAAACGTGATAAGTATGTAGTAAAAACGTGATAAGTATGTAGTAAAAACGTGATAAGTATGTAGTAAAAACGTGATAAGTATGTAGTAAAAACGTGATAAGTATGTAGTAAAAACGTGATAAGTATGTAGTAAAAACGTGATAAGTATGTAGTAAAAACGTGATAAGTATGTCATATTGTACAAATGTGATAACATCATATCACGTTTTTACGACATACTTATCACATTTGTACAATATAATATCATGTTTTTACGACATACTTATCACATTTTTACTACATACTTATCACGTTTTTACTACATACTTATCACGTTTTTACTACATACTTATCACATTTTTACTACATACTTATCAAGTTTGTACAATATAATATCACGTTTGTACAATATACAGGTGGTCCCCGACTTACGAGCGAGTTCCGTTCGTACAAGGTGCTCGTAAGACGAAAATTCGTATGTCGGAACCCGAAACACGTGTCGCTCGTAAGTCCGGATTTTCGGTCGTAAGTCGGAAAATGTATGCTAGCGCTACTACGAACACCCATTTTTCAACACAAACGTACATACTGGTTCATAAACATGCTCAGAACTTTGTTTACAAACGGTTAGCTAACACACTTTCATCTAAAAACACATACCAGTGCTGTATTTTCTGTATGTTCTGTACAACTTTACTGCTCGTTAGTCAGCTCGTAAGTCCGGAACCTCGTATGTCGATGACGTCGTAAGTCGGGGACCACCTGTACTATCACATTTGTACAATATACTTATCACGTTTGTACAATATAATTTCAATTTTTTTTATTTCCTAGTTGACAGCAATACCCTTTCGTAGCTAATGGTCACACCAGATACCGACTGCTTTTCTGACCCTCCCCTCTGGAACCTTCGATACAGTAAAACTGCTCATTTTAGAGTGGCCTTTTATTGTGGTCAGCCTAAGTCACACCATCACCATTCATCTCACTGTTTGGGGTGGTCCCTGTGGACATGTCCTTCAGCAAGTACGAGAAGGATGTGATTGTTTTTGGCTCTCTCCTGGCCAGAAGACTGGTTTTGTGCAACTGGATGGACCAACAACCCCCCAGCATATGTTCACTGGATAAGAGAGGTGATGTATCATATCCATCTAGAAAAAATAAAATGTACCCTGAAGGGTTATGTTAAAAGATTTTGGGACACATGGCAGTCTTTTATGCTGTATGTGGAAAACTTGTCAATGCCTGTGCAATTAATTTTAATTAATTTATGTATGTGTGACTGATCCAGTGCGGGAGGGAAAGGGTGGGAGTTTATTTATTTTTTTCGTTTTATGTTCTTTGTGTTTTATATGTTCAAAAACACAACACATATATTTCAAAAGGATAAAGATCTTTGAAAAAAGATCAGGACCCAAAAAATTACATTCAAACAAAAATTTAAAAGAATATCCGATGAGTCAAGAACTTGATCAAGTTCACAAATGACAATAATACCAAAGTGACTCAGTTGGTACAATGTAATGTGTCAGAGCAGGATGCTAATCTATCGCCTATAGTAAATTGGAAACGTGTGTCATTGGTACAGCTTCAGGAAATGTGTAAAGGGCACTATGTGAAATGGTTAAAGAAGTATTTGGTGACTTTTGAAGTTTCTTTTCATGTCTCTTTCATCATATAATAAAAAAAGAGGGCTTTGATGAACAAGTCACAAAGCTGCATTTCAAAAACGTTCAATACAAAAAACAACTGGACTTAATTTGTGACAGAAGACGTTTCGCTCCTCATCCAAGGAGTTTTTTTTTCAATTCAAATTCAAATACTGTACAAATTCCTCGGATGAGAAGCGAAACGTCTTCTGCTACAAATAAAGTCCAGTTGTTTTTGCATTGAACGTTTTTGAATTTATCATGTCCTGGATGACTGAGGATCTTCACCAGCATGAAGCTGCACTTCACAACAATCGTTCAGTCGTGATCCGTGTCTTTCGTGAGTATTTCTGCGGTTCTGTTTTCTTGCTTTACTTGTGTTTTCCCCTCGTGTAGTTCAGCTCATGCCCCTCTCACTCTCACCTGAACCTCATCGTCTCTCCCCGGGTGTTGTCATTTCTCCCTTTCCATTTCAAGCTCGTGTCTTTTTCCCTGTCAGTCTCGTTCGTCTCCCTTTCGAGTTCCTCTGTGTTTTTATTTTTTGGGTGTGAGTATGTTTTGCTGTTTTGTTCAGCCTTTTCTGTTTTCTCTTGTTTAATGAATTAATGAATTAATTTTAACTCTTGAGTCTTTGGTTCTGCACTTTGGGTTTGACATTTCTACTATATGACATGAACCCACTGAAGAACCCAGCAGGCGTCCACCTCTCCATTCATTTGGAAGCTGCTTAGATTCCCCTCAGGAAACCCCTCGTGGACATCACCGATTAGACTGCTTTTCTCCGTTGATAAGAACCTTAAACACATCGGCCCAGTTTCCTGTACAGGGATTAAGCCTTAGTTATAGATTAAATCCCATTTTAAACCGGAACTTATTGAAACAGATTTCTTAGATATGGATTACAGTAGTCCCAGACTTGTAGTTAAATAAACTACTGTACTGTATTGAAGGAAGAGAGCTAATCCAGGTCTAAATGAAGACAAATTAAACCTGGCCAGAGGCAGGTTTAACTTCTTATCACTTTGAGAAAATATGGTTCATTACTGAATAAATTTCAGTTGAATTGTGATTGTAATGGAATATTTTTACTTCATAATGGCACATGTTCAACAGAGGCATTGTTAGAAAAACCCTGACGTTTTGCTGCTGCTTCATGTCTCCATCTATTTGACTGACAAATCCACTTGAGGGATTTTTATCTTGAGTTCGTGTTCTTCTTGTAGATTTTGCAATTTGTGCTCACGAAACTCTCTAGCAAGTTTTTTCATGAAAAGTCAGCCTTTTCGCTCGTGCTGTGCTGCCTGGGAGTCGAGAGACTGGCTGCTGCCGCAGGTGCAGAGGTCTGATTTTTCGGACTCTGTTCTGGCTCCTCCGACATCTGATTCAAGCTCGGGTTATCTTTTTTTAGAGATAATTTTTCCTTTTTATTCACGGTGCAAAAGATGACACTGTGTAGCTTACCTGAGCAGGACAATAAATACGCACAGACATTGTAACAGAGTATTGAAGAGTTTCCCCACCTGAACTGTACAGATGATCATCATCTGGGATACAAGGGTTGTTGGCTTCCAATCATCCCAGTCAGCAAATCTCCAGGTCATTGGTCTGTGGTCAAACTGGGGGTCCCCCAACACTCCCTACGAGCAATGGCTGCGGTTTTCTTCAGCTGTTTTTGATGTTTTTCCACGGGATCTTCACAAGGCAATAAATGGCCTCATATGAGCAAACACATTTCATGGTGAGTGATTAGAACAATCAGGAGACTGTAAATAATGTAACTAAATCTTACCTGAATCTGTTGGAGGGTCCAGTTATAGTCATTCATAATTGCAGTCCATGCATTTTGTTTTATTATTTCTGCAGTTCAATCATGATGTTTGTCCTCAATTATGGGATATTTTGAAATAATTTCCTTCAAACGCATCTTCTCACTTTCACCGAAGTTTTTTTGAACAATTGTCCATGCTTGGTCAGAAGTCAAACTCGTGCTCCATACACAAAGACTGTTGAAATTTATACTAGGAAAATTCCACCCCAGGTTTTCAGAGAAACCTCACCTTTGCACCGTGGGCACATTGTTAATCTGATTCTGCTTCCAATACATGATCTGACCGGTCCATGATTGGAGACTCTGTAGTCTGGAACGAGTTAACCTGAAGTTCAACAACACCTCAGAAAGCCGTTGTATTAGTGTGGATTAAGTTGGACACGATTAGTTTTATTCAAACCCTGCCTGTGAAACTGGCCCATTATGACTTGCCTCCGTATTAAAGATGTTCTGTTTTCAGATCTGAACTTATCCATTTGCCACAATTCACACAACTACTCACCAAAATAAGAGCTTTAAAGGGACAACTAATAATCTCCTCCATCTCCAACAGTCCTCACGTTAGCCAGTCTGCTCCACCTTCAGTTTTCAACATGCCTGCTCCCTCCACCTATGGCCTCTGTGTTTCCTGTATGTGTCACCATCTACACCATTGTCGTGCCTCCATCAAGAAAACACTCAACATCCAGTCCGAGCTCCTCCTGCGGCTCCACTTTCCAGTCTCCAGTGGTCCTCATTATCCTCCATCCACCTCTGTCCGCTGCGTTCAGAGGCCAAAATGAACCAGATCATGACGCTGCTGCAACAGGTTCCAGCCGCCAGCATTAACACTGTTCTCAGCCACAGAAGAAGCAGCATCCAGATGGACCACATCAGCAAAAAACATGTATGCTAGGCTGATTGGTGACTCTAAATTGTCTCTAGGTGTGAGTAAGAGAATGAATAGTTGTTTGTCTCTATGTGTCCCTGTGATGGACTTGCGACCCGTCCAGGATGTACCCCACCCCTCGCACAGTTATTGCTGGACATGGGCACTGGCAACCCCCGTGACCCAAAAATGGAAGAAACGGGTAAAGATAATGGATGAATGGTTGGATAGTTTCAAACATGTCCTTTTTCTCATTTGTTCTCCGTGCAGTGTGCCTTAGTTTCCGCTTCAGGCTCTTCTAGAGTTCCTAGAGTTTCCAAAAGCAAACTGGGAGGAAGATCTTTCAGTTATCAGGCTCCTCTCTTGTGAAACTAACTTCCAGTTTCTGTCTGTAAAGCTGACACGTTGTCCAGTTTTAAGACTTTCCTCTTTGATAAATCCTTGGTTTGTTATGCTGCTTAGACTACTGGAGAACTGACCCCATTTCCTTAAATGTATTTGCTAAAATTGAATATTTTTCATTTGATACTATTTCTATCTTAACATGCGATTCTTGACCTGCCATTGTGTATCTGTTCCTACCAAACCCAGCCGGTCGAAGCAGATGACCGCTTGTCCTGAGCCTGGTTCTGCTAAAGGTTTCTTCCTCATGAGAGAGTTTTTCCTTTCCACTTCATGCTTGCTCAAGATGAGAGTCAGTGATGGAGTTCAATTCAAACCAGTCTGCTCCTCAGATAAATAATAATGTTAAATTATTAGTTTTATATGAACGTTTCTGTTCAGTGCCCTGAGACAAATTCTGTTGGGATTTGGTGCTATATAAATAAACTGAATTGAATTTAAATGGGTTTTTTTATGAGTATGTTTGGCTGCCTCATTCAGCTTCTTTTTTTTTTTTCCCTCTTAATAAATACGTCGTTTACCATATCTATTTTTACTCTCGAGTCCAAAGTTACTGGTTTTACATTTTGGGCTCGATAATTACCAAACATGATACTCAGAGTTGAGACTAATACTCAGAACAAACAACTATATCATTGTGCAACAAGTGAAACTCTACTTCCTGATTACTGACACGTAACAATCGGCATGTGTCATCCTCTTTTTTACTTTTTTTTATTTTACATAATATGTGCCATTACAATGTGTCCTGTGTAACAACCTGGAAAACTTGGAAATCCAAAACTTGACTTGAACATGTTTACTCAGACAAATAAAACCCAGAAACTGATCATGTTAAAAGGTCACGTGACCAGATTGGAAGTATTACAATAGCAGATCAAATAGATGATGACATTGTTTGTAGTGTAGATACACTGCTGGTCCTGGGTCAGCAGAGTGTGCTGAATACAAGCTGTGATTCCATGTTGACTGGAGTTACAGCAAACCCCCTACTTACGACTCCATCGACCTACGAACAACGGGACCTACGAACGTATCATATTTAATAAAAATATGAAATTACTGTATTAAAAAAAATATATATTTATTTTTTTTATTTTTTTTTGTGTTTAAATGTTCTTAATTTCATGTGTACATCACTTTGTTGCAGCTGTGGTTGTTTTAAAGGCTTTATAAATAATAATTATGATAAAAAAGATCATTTCTGATCATTTTTTAGCAATCTTGGGCAGCAGGAAGTAGGTCTTCAGTTTACACGGTCACAAATTAATGTAGAACACCGGACGCCATTTTAGGTTCAGTCACTGGGGTCTCCGGTCACAAATTAATGTAGAACACCGGACGCCATTTTAGGTTAGCTGCCGGGAGCCGGCCGAAGACTGGTGACCAGGATGGCTTCATATGGATTAATTACGAGCTGGAAACGTCTCTGTGAACTTTGTGGATGTCTCAGGCAGCAGCGGATTTATCGCTGATCGTGCCAGGCCGCCGCGCGAACACCTCCGGCCGGCCTGGCTACACCTCCGGCCTGGCTAGCTCCAGAAGCTAACACGGGAGCTAACACGGGAGCCGGCCTTTTGAACACTTGTGACCAGGATCGCATCATATGGATTAATTACTAGCTGGAATCGCTCTGTGAGCTCTGTGGACGTCTCAGGCTGGAGCAGGAGCTGCAGATTGATCGCGCCGCCGCTCCAACACCAGCTCATGGCTTGGCTAGCAGAAGCTAGCCAGCTAGCTAACACAGGTCTGGAGCAGCTGCGGTGGCTTGCCGGCCCCCGCGCTGCTCGGCCCGAAAACAATCAACGCATGGCAACCTAAGATGTCGGCTTTGACCATCTCAAAGTAAGAAAATATATTTTTATTTATTCTGTAAATGTGAATAGCAATGTTTAACATTACAGTACACTACTGTACATGCTTAAATGTGTGCGTGCGCTCCGTTAGCATGATAATTTTTTTATTTAAAATAATTTTCACCCCCTAGCTACGGCAGAATCGAGCTGCGAACCGTTCTTATCTCCCTAACTCGTTCGTAAATCGGGGGTCACCTGTAATCATCTTCATCTGCCAAAGTAGATGCTCAGGTGTTGTAACCGGTCCCTGAGATCTGGCATGTCGGCATCAGCGTGCTGATCTCACACAGGTTCAATTGGGGAATGACTGGGGATACTGGTTGACCATAGGAGAACCTCAGAATATCACAGACAATCCTGTTGACACACACTGGGCGTGGACCGGAACAGTCTCGCTGAAAGACTCCACCTGGGCGCTCAGGAGGAGTTTGACACAGAGATGTCAACCCAAGTGTTCCTCTCCACAACAATATCAGGACTGATCATACTCCTCAGCACCATATGCTCACATGATCCATGGTAATGCAGAAGTGAGATTTGTTGCTGAACATGACACAATGCCACAAGTCGCCTTCCGGTTCCAGTGTCGTGGCAGAAGTAGGAAGAAAGAGACACGAAGCCCCAGCTTGTTGATGATTATCAATTTGTTGCAAAAGACATGCCAACAGAAATTCCCAGGAATGAGACCGCTCCAAGCAGTAGAGTCTGTTGAACTTAAAATTGTCAGAGAGCCTTTTTTAATCAAAGCTTATCTGTAAGACCTCCAGCCTCATCATTACTGGAAAGCATATCCCTTTGAGAGCACTGACCTGGTATTAAAATGTGAACAGCATACACAGCAAAACATTTACCTCCTAACAACATCTCAGAAGACCAGTACATCTTTGTTTTCCACAACAACTGCGTCCCTCTAACCACATCTGTCCGTGTGGTGCTTGTAGCCAACATCCTGAAGCAGAGCACCTTAAAAACCAAAGACGTCATTGTAGACTTCCTAAGTCCAGAGTGGACTATGCCCCTCTTCGAATCATGGTGGCGACTGAATCCTCATTCAGATTCAAGGGTCCAACAAAGACCACACTTCCTGAGGATCCTCAAGAAGAAGAAATCGACTCAGAGACTGCTGATAACCTTTGACAGATCCACCCAAGAGAGTATCTCACTGCCTCTCTGTCTGGTGTGATGGGAGCTTGGCTGCAGACAGGAAGGTCCTGCAGCCCAAAAAATTCACAGGCTGCCTTCTGCCCAACCCTAAAGCCCCCATGTACTCCTGCGTATGTACGTCCGTCCGCGGAGGTACGCGCATACCTCTGCAGGGCATGTCCGCGCAAAGCTCAATTTTTATGACTGCGTACACGGTGTCGCACAATAAACTTCCTGGCGACGGACTGTTTTGTATGTGACATCCCATCCTTCATCCCCAATCTGGCCTTTTCTTTTTTTTTCTTTTTTGCCAAGAGGCAGCGATCTCTTCCTCCTCCTCCGTTGACTCCGTGACTGAAATGGTGAGAAATGAAGGGATTTGTCACGAGCGAATTAAAATCAGGTCCGGAAGGTCCAGGGCCAGAGTTCCCTGATTTTTTTTTAAATAACTTTTTATTAAGTCTGTTATAACTCCACTCGCACATAGTCTGCTCATAGAATTGATAAAGCCCTCTGGATAGAGGTCGAAACGTTTTCTGTAACAAATAAAGTCCAGTTGATCTTGTATTGAATGCCTTTTTTTGATTTTTTCATGTCCTGGACGACTGAGCATCTTCACCAGCAACTTTTTATTAACAACATATAAACACAGAACACCGCTGCCGCTGGGGCTGCCAGCTCACTTTTTCCCCCCTAACTGTCAATCAATCCAGTAGGCGTGTCACTAAATGACCAATCGGCGACCTTCTTTGTCCTGAAAGTAGACGCCCCTTGTCTGCGGAGCTGGTCTGCAGCCGCTCAGGGTGGACGCTCGAGTATGAAGTCTGAACCCTCTGCGGACAGTGCGTGCAGTTTCCACGCGGCTGACAGGACGCGGGAGTATACTGGGGGGGCTTTAAGCCTAACTGATGTTCTGGCTGCTACTTTTCCACTTATATGTGACATATAACAACAATAAAGCCATTCTATTCTATTTCTAACAATTCTAGTGTTCAAGGCTAACTGTTGATGACAGATGTCATGGGGTTCTGGAACGCTTGGTGCACAATAGACATTATTGCATAATATAATATAAAACATACATTAGCTGTTTGTGTGGTCTGTCTTCAACACACCTTTGTGTGTTGCTGCCCTCTCATTGGTTCCAGCAACATCAAGTAACCGCGATATGTGTACACCACACATTGCAGTTGCACAATATAACCACCTGACGTCCTACAAAACCACAATGTGACCCCTATCAAACTTTGCCAAGTTCTGGTAAGGCTGTGTAATGCATCCACAAGGCATCATCTGTGTCTGGAGGCTTCTACCCACTTTTTGATTGACTGTCAGATGTTCCTGCAACTGCTCCATACTACGGTAAGTGCCATTTGGTGTCCGTTTTGGACGCCTCCTTACAAATTGAATAATTTACGTACCAATCTGCATGTTGCGTTCAAATCGGACTGTTCCTTCTCGTCAATGGGTGTAGTTACTGTGAGACATTTGGACAGCCGTTCTTGGAAGACAAAGAACGACTTCCCATAAAAGAGACATGCTTAAAATAATCAGCTGCGATGTGAACCAGATATCAAAGCAACAACCACACAAACCACAACATGTGGGTAAAGGTGTACCTAACAGAAAAGGCATACAATGTTCCAGAACAAGTGAAAGATGATCTTTTTTGTCGTTCGACATGTAAAATTGATAACGACACACTTTCCATTTGAAAAACTCGAAGTTTCTTGACAGTGTCGCGTGTGTGAGATGTTTCTGTTGCGTGTCTGGTGTGGGTCGGTCAGCACCTTTAGGTGAGAGGATGTGTGTTTGTGTGCGACAGGCAGGGCGGCATGCCACTTCAAAGAACCGTGAACTGTATGTTGCTGCCTCAGCTGAGAAGTCTCTCTCCTCCATATCCCCATCCCCCCCCCCCCAACACACACACACACGTTTTAAAGACAGTATGTGACGTTGACAAACAGTAATTTAATACTGTACTTTGTGAAGGAAATTTTCACACATTTTTATTTCAATGGCAAAAGCTGTAAACACTTTTTTAATTTAAGTTTCTTAAAGGTTGGCTGACATGATTTTTGAACTTTTCATAAATTGGCACAACATATATCTTTTATCATTCAACTATGTTCGTTGTTTGCAAACAAAATGATAATTTAATGAAAATTCATTTAAAAAGTGAGTTTAAAATTCGCGCTGGGTTTCTTCACGGGACATCCGGGTACTTCCGCTTGCTAATTTTGTGACGTCAGCGCAGGAATGTCTCCTAGAACGCCCCTTTTACATAGCAATAGCGCACAATATAGAAACCGACGAAGTTAGCAATCTAAGTTTAGATTTTAGCGATTTGTCTTCAGTTTGGGAAGCCGAAGTTAGTTCAGGGGGTTGAACAAGAAACAGCAGGTTCTGCCTTACCTTCAGGTGGAGCGAGGGGGGCTCTCGGGTGGAGCGAGGGGGGCTCCGAGGGGGACAGCTTTGTTTGTTTTGTCCAGTCTTGACGAAGTATTTCATCTTTTGGGAAAGTGAAAAGGCTCACTTGTTCACTGATGATATTAGAACACCAAAATGCGACAACGTAACAGCATTTTTCAAGTTATACAAAAACAAAACAAAAATAGGCGAACGTGCAGAAAATGAATCTGCGTTCTATACGCAGCCGCAGACTGAAAATCCTGCGATGACGTCACAAAATTAGCAAGCGGAAGTACCCGGATGTCCCGTGAAGAACAGCGCCAATTTTAAACTCACTTTTGAAACGAATTTTCATTAAATTATCATTTTGTTTGCAACAACGATAGTTGAATGATAAGATGTATCTTGTGCCAATTTATGAAAAGTTCAAAAATCATGTCACACCACCTTTAAGACATGGGTTATTTGGTTTCTTGCGCCAAACCTCCATTCTAGACAGCACCAGCCACATGGGGCCTCTACTGATGCTGTAACAATCAGACTGGGTGGGTGTCCTGTGGTTTATAGATCAGGGTAGAACATCCACTATTGGGACTCCCCTGCAACCCCCTTCCTCTCTGACAGAGATGACTATGGGTTTCGTCACACTCAGAGCTGGAAGCTCAGAACCTACAGCTGGCCCTTACCTGAAGAGAAACAACCATGAGCACTGGCGGGAAATTTGCTCTAAACACCCCAGTGTTGGCAAATGTGTGTTGACTCAATGCTACTGTGCTGTTTTTGCTACGTAAACACGTATATTCCAGGAGTCACTCGTGCCAGACGGGATGATAGTCACGGGTTGATGTGCACCCCGTGTCAAAGCTGCAAATCCCAAAGCAACACAACAACCTGAGTCACTGATGGAGACATGAACGGCCTGAAATCAAGTTATATTCACCAATTCCTCAACCGTCTTTAACCAGATTACATTTTAAAGGTCTTAGGTCCAGGTTCTCTTTATTGTCATTCGCATCTCTTGTGGTACATGTGGTGGAACGAAATGGTGTACACAGGGTCCCAGTTATATAAATAAAAGTATGAATTGTAAAAGAAAAACAGTAATAAGAAAGATATGAACTAAGAAATACACTAAACTAAGAATACGCTAAACACTATAGTGCAAAAGCAATACGATGAACAAGCCAAAGTCAAAGTCAAAGTCAACTTTATTGTCAGAACTGCAATATGTACAGGACATACACAGGGCCGAAATTGCGTTTCTCTCAGTCCCTCGGTGCAACAGTAACCATCTAAACACTAAACACTAAAACATTTAATAAACATAAGCATAAAATAGTAAAAAAAAGTGTAACACTGTCCTGAGTTTTTTCATAATAGTATAAAAGTATGAAAATTTACACCAACACTGAAACACCAAACACCCCTAAAACACCAAACACCCAATGAACATAAGCATAAAATGAAATAATAAAAGTGTAATACTGTCCTGAGTTTTTGCATAGTAGTATAAAAAGTATAAAACGTATATCTATAAAATAAACTGAAGTTTCTAGCGTTGACATTTGCAAAGAGTGGCACAGCAGCATATGAGTTAATGTACACAGTACATGTATATGTATGAGGTAGTTGATGTTGGTATATAGGCAAAGTGGCATATGAAGTAAGGCACATAAGGCACATTTGGCATCCTTAGATAAGGCTAGTCAGAGAATGCTGTATATGTATCTGCAGTAGTGTAGATAAAAGTAGTGTAAATGTAAACAGTAATAATAAATGTAAAGCAGTAGTAATAAATGTAAACAGTGAATGTAAACAGTAGTATGACTATAGGCAGTAATGTAATACAAACATTAGTGCAAATATGAGAAGTAGTGCAAACTGAATGAGCACATGACCGAGAGTTTAGTGAATAACCCGTTTGATGACACAGAGTCCAGTGTTAAAATCTTTGTGTTGAGTGATAATGTGTGAGAAAGTTTTTTTGTGTTAAGGCAGTTCAAATGGGAGGGGAGGCAGAGCAGGCAGAGTGTTTAGCATTCTGACTGCCTGATGAACAGAGCTGTCTCTCAGTCTGCTGGTTCGAGCCTGGAGACTCCTCAGTCTCCTCCCTGATGGCAGCAGTCTAAAGCGGCTGTGTAGTGGGTGTGTGGGATCACCTGCCATGCAGTGGGCTTTCCGAGTGAGGCGTTTGCTGTGTAAGTCCTGCAGTGAGGGCAAGGAGGTGCCGACGATCTTCTCAGCTGCTTTCACGATGCGCTGGAGGCTCTTGCGGCAGGATGCAGTGCATGCACCAAACCACACCGTGATGCAGCTTGTCAGGACACTTTCTATGGCTCCCCTGTAGAAGGTGCACATGATGGAGGTTGAAGCTCCAGCCCTTTTCAGCTTGCGGAGAAAGTAGAGGCACTGTTTTTATTAAACTAAAGAACAAAAAAATGACCACAAAAAAAACTGCATGTGAAAAGTTTTAGTTTTGAAGCACTACCACAGCAGCTGAGACCTTTTATCTGCTGTTTGTGATTTTTGACCCTGTAGATCTCAAACTGGGGTCCCGGTACCCCCAGGGGTCAGCGAGCCAGTGCTTGGTGGTCCGCAAATATACATATTTACAAGCATGTAAATGTTTAACAACCCGTTAAAATACAACAAAATGCAGGAAATCACATCTAATTTAGTCAACATTTTCTGGGGGAGGACCCCCTGGCTATTGTGTTCTGGCATCGATCGGTTTATAAATAAAGCCATTAGGTTTGATTACTGCTGTTATGATTCTGTTCAGTTTTATGTAATAATTTGAAGAAGTGGCAAT
>JBBPBX010049846.1:0-25196 GCA_038048925.1 Garcialebias charrua | reverse complement strand
ATCGTGCCGTGATCTTCAGCTCTCATGGGAGTGGTTCACAGCGAAGTGTGAATATTCCTGGATGAGAATCAGCAGCTCCCAATGTGAAGCCATGTTCCTCAGTCAGAAAAGGGTGGATTGCTCTCTCAAGGTCGAAGGTGAGGGTTGCCTCAAGTGGAGGAGTTCAAGTATCTCAGGGTTTTGTTCACGAGTGAGGAAAGAATGGAGTGTGAGATTGATTGACATACTTGGGCAGTGTCTGCAGTATGCCAGACTCTGTGCTGGTCTGTTGTAGTGAAGATAGAGCTTAGCTGTAAGGACAAGCTCTCTTTATCAGTCTGTCTAAGTTCCTACCCTCACCTATGGTCACAAACTCTGGGTAGTGACAAAAATAATGAGATCGTGGATACAGGTGGTTGAAATTAATTTCCTCTGCAGAGTGCACTCTCCCTCAGTTATCTGTGAGAGACTCAGAGTAGAACCGCTATTCCTCCATGTTGAAAGGAGCCAGTTGAGGTTGTTCCGGCATCTGGTAAGGATGCTTCTTGGATGCCTCCCTAGGGAGATGCTTCTGGCATGTCCAACTGGGAAGAGACCCCAGGCAAGACCCTGGACATGCTGGGGAGACTACGTCTCTTGGTTGGCCTGGGAACACCTTAGAGTCCTCCCAGAAGATTTGGAAGAGGTGGCTGTGGAAAGAGATGTCTGGGCCTCCTTGCTTAGGCTGCTGCCCCAGTGACCCAACTTGGGATTGAGTAGCAGATAATGGAAGGATGCTACTTTTAGCCACTACTATTTAGTTTTAACTAATGTTCTACTTATTATTGCTTTCATCTTCTCTTCTCTTTGTTTTAACTACAACAGCTGCTGCATCATCATTATATCATCCAGCTCTCACTGTATTTTCTTTACATAATTTTTTTTTTCAAGTTAATTTTTACCCACTCTCTCACTGCCAGATATCAGGAAAGAATACGGTGAACAATCCCAGTCTGTGAACTAAGCTGACTCTAAACTGTGCATTTTATCTGAAATCAATGACATTCTAATTTTTACTCTCTTGTGACTTTGTGTCATCCCGTCATTTTTTCAAACAACAGCAATTATTCCTAACAGACAGAAGATAATCAATGCATATTGATCTCTCCTCTACAGTAACAACTACTGCTGAGTTTCCTCCTATTAAAGCTACTCATTCATATTTACGCACTCGCAACATTGCCCATATTATTCCATCCCAGCACTCCATGAGATATTTTCTGTATTTTCTCGAAATGCACCCTGCCAATTGCATTACAAGTAATATGTCGATCCACTTTGGGCATTTTGCAATTCAAAACGATGTGATCAGTCCCTGACAGGAATACTGAGGAGAAAGAGCAGCATTAACATACAGGAAGCCATTATCACATCTGGCCTTTGCAACCAACATGAAAGCTGCAGTCAGTGCAGTGTGTGTGTGTGTGTGTGCGCGCGTGTGTGTGCGTGTGTGTGTGCATCAGTCAGACTGCAGGTCTCCTTGGGTATTATTGTGTTTGTGTGTTTTCAAGCTTTTACCTGATTTTTTTTCAGAGCTGCATATCCTATAAAAAATGGTGGTCCCCACTATGCATGAGCAGTGTGTTCCATAATGTATCAAAGACAAGGGGATGTGTGTTGTGTGTTTTCAAGCTTTTACCTGATTTTTTTTCAGAGCTGCATATCCTATAAAAAATGGTGGTCCCCACTATGCATGAGCAGTGTGTTCCATAATGTATCAAAGACAAGGGGATGTGTGTGTGTGCATGCAAAATTTCTGATCCTTGTTGTGTTTTAATTGAAAAATAAGTTAATCTACTTGTCAGAATTCTCTATGCAAATATGTTTTTATTCCAGCTTTTTCATGTTTAATCGTTGATACAAGACTAAATATGTGTGTGTGTGCGTGTGTAGATTACATATGTGTACAAGTGTGACTCCCCCCCACCCCTTTCAGATTAGAGTCTTCTGTAATGGTACTACAAAGGTCATGGTTTTTCCGTGGTTGGGACGTATCGGAAGGCCGTGTTTAAAGGTCACCACACCGTCACATTATCTCCCTGCCATTTCATACCAGTTTGTCTGTCTGATAGATTTTTTTAAAAGTAACACCTCCTCCAAGGCCCTGTGCATCTGCTGTTCTTTCACAATGAAAGTTATGCAAATAAATGAGAAGGAGGTGATTTTTGTGACTGTTGGACTGAGAGAGAGTAACGTCCATGTCTCTGATGGTAACAGTCATGGGCGTTACTTGCTTTATGGGAAATTGGTGTTTGTTAAGGTTCATTAGCTGTGTTTCCATCCATTTTCATTTCGATTTTTGAGCTAATTTTTTGAAATCTCGCAAATATGTAAATACAAATTAATGCGAAGCAGAAGTGTTTCCATCTGCTGGCTTGAAGCGCATCTACCAAGCCACGCACAGCGTCATTACGTCAGACGTCAGCGTCATTACGTCAGACGTCAGCGTCATTACGTCAGACGTCAGCGTCATTACGTCAGACGTCAGCGTCATTACGTCAGACGTCAGCGTCATTACGTCAGACGTCAGCACTGCGCATGTCTACAGTAAACAGGAAGTAGCAGTTGAAAACAGAACCCGGCCACACATCTCGTCAAAATGGAGAGAATATTTCAGGTACGTGTTGCTATCGGTCGAGTTGTATTTATTCTGTCATGCCAACTAGTTTTAGCGATGTTACATGTTGTCCGGAGCGGAAACAGCTGATCAGTCACGTGACGTGAATGTTCGCTTCGGCAGCACGAGTCGGCAAATGTGTTTCCATCTGTCGCTGTGCGCATCTGCTCATTTTCGAACATCCCAAAAACCACCTCAAGCGAGCGTATAAACTTTTTGGCGAACTTGAGAAAGTAAATACGGATTTTGCCGTTTCCATTAAGCTTTTCTGCTGCGATACTTCAAAATGCGCACCTAGAAACCTTGATGGAAACACGGCTACTGTTGTCTTGACATGTGCCGGTGTGGAAACCAAATATTATGGCGTAAAACATCAAGAATCTTTTACCTTTAGCCCAGAGGGAAGATAATTAGATCCTTAACATGGTTTGACATATTTCATATTCATATTTTTCTTTGTATTTAAACAACAACAACAACAACAACAACAACAACAACAACAACAACAACAACAACAACAACAACAACAACAACAACAACAATACACCCATCCATTTATTTACTTGCTTCTGAAGTGAGTGTCTATCTCCAGCAGTCGCTGTGAGTGAGGCGGGGGCAGTTAGTAGGGGTGTAACGGTGCGCTAAAATCACATTTCGGTTTAGTTCAACTACAAGGAGGGCTCGGTTCGGTTTATTTTCGGTACAAAAAAAAAAAGGACAAAATAAAGACTTACAAAATGTTTATTTTGAAAATATGCCAAAAATACGTTTGTACTGTACAGTATTGTAGTAATAAATAAAAGTGACCCATTTGGATGATATTTTAAATAAACAGCACTCTACAATAAAACTATTTTAACAATAATAAAAATCTTAATAAATACAATAACAGTCAGAACAATAAGCAGCAACAGACTGTTTACAATCTAACTAATCAAGTTTTTGTCCAGTAGCATCAGTGTGGCTGTATTTGTCCTCATTACTGTACTCACAACCTCTTCTTGGTGGGACAGGTGCTGGAAAAGTTCAGAGTTCAGTTCAGTCATCACACACTTCTTAGCTGCAGGTGATCTCTGGTGGATGTCTGTCCCAGACTGGAAATAAAACACAATTTAAAAAAAAAAGTTAATAAGATTATGATTTTGAATAAAAAAGATTATTTAGATAATTTTGATTTGATGTTTATTCATTCATTTTAAAAGAACAATACAAAACAGTTTCATCAGATACAAGAATACAAGTAGGATAAAATGAAAGGAGCAGAAAGAAGATGAAATCTTATTATATCTGCCCCTTATTTCACAGTTTGTTCAAACAATGATAACCTTCAAACTACATCACAAAATGAATAACTCTACTTAATTTTTCAACTGTAATACACAAACTACATCACAAAATGAATAACTCTACTTAATTTTTCTAACTGTAATACACAAACTACATCACAAAATGAATAACTACTTAATTTTTCTAACTGTAATACACAAACACACTAAGCTACATCATATATAGTTTTTGAGCAAGTCCTTTTTGACCTTTTTCTTAAATGTATACATTGATTTTGCATTTTTAACATCACTCTCCAGAACATTCCACAGATAATATAATAAAAGAACAATACTTCTTCTTAACGGTTGAATCTCTCACTCATCATTAGGGCCAGGGCTTTGCTCCAGGTCTTGTTATCAGTTTTAGTTTTTTCATAAAGTTCTGCACTTTTTGAGTGATGGATGTTCGTAGCGAGGATCAATAACTTTAAAGCCTGCGCATAATAACAACATTCAGACAGAGATTCAGATATTTAAAAACTCACAGTTTGTGTTATTGCTCTGGACTGATATGATTTACCTGATAAAAGTAGTTTAAATGCAGCTGTTGTTGTTAGCGCTGTTGCAAGCTGCACGTTCACATTCCGATGACGTAGTTTCAGGTGCGTTCACGCGAGACGTGCTGTCTGCTGCAGAGCCAGTCTCTTCATGAAACAACAGTCCACACACACAGCTTTGAATGCGCGCCGCTCGTCTTTTAACAAGAAACGTTCCCCAAACAGGAGACTGCAGTGAGAAGCTAATGGCTAAAGGCTGAGCGAGCTGCGCGTGCTTCGCGATAATAGCTCCGTGCTGAAACGCGCCCAGGAAACTTTGTTCCGCAACGCATATATTAACGTTCAATGAGTGAAAAAATAACAGAAACGGTACGCAGGTGGACCGAACCGAACGTGCCGAACCGAAACGGTTCGGTATACCCACTTGAACCGTTACATGCCTAGCAGTTAGACAGGTCAAAGTCCATCACAGGGACACACAGATACATTTACAGTACTTAAACTCAAACAGAAAGGGACACATTAAAATTACCAATCTGCCTAATATGCATGTCTTTATTATGAGTGAGGAAACTGGAGTACCTAGAGAAAACACATGCAGCATTGAGAGAACATGCAGACTCCACACAAAAAGACATATAATTGAACCTGAAAGTTATGCACCATAACGCATGTTCCCTGAAGGAAGGGAACGAGGTGCAACATAAATGCTATGGGAAATTGTGCTCCGCGCGATTTCCTGAAGGAATACAATCACGCCTTTACGGCAGGGGCGTCAGCGTCACGCCAGAGTCCCCTCCCTCTGGGTATTTAAGACGCGGACGCCCATCCTACTTTCTCTAGAATGCACTTCACCGAGCTTTCAGCATTGAAAGGGCCAGGTATGTTGCACCTCGTTCCCTTCCTTCAGGGAACATGAGTTATGGTGCATAACTTTCAGTTCCCTTATCAGTCAGTCACTCGGTGCAACATAAATGCTATGGGAACGTAATCCATTCACGCCCTTGAAATGCTCAGCAAAATGCATGTGAGAACATCTGCCTTAATACGACAGGCATTTCCCAGCCGCTCTCTACAAGGTATGTAGAGGGCACAGCCTGAGAAGAAAAACGCCACATGTAGAAACATCAACCTGATGTTACCACTGGACACATAGATGAAACACCAGCGAGAGACAGCACAAGCGTGCTCCGCTAGTGTAATTACCCATCATCTCCTTTTTCCCTGGAAATTTTGAGAAACAGGAGGAAAAGGGCAAGGGACCCCTTACGCCACTGGCAACCAGATGGCAATGTGGAGGTAAAGAACCCAGTTCAAGCATAGGGTAACCTTCCAGGTCCCCAGGGGAAAGAATTTCATATATGCAAGGGGCACGCACGAGTCCCTCATCTGCTCCTTGAACAGACAACTTACTAGGACTGTCAAAAGGGGGCCCATCCTGATGTTGGAGACCAGTTAAGGAGAGGGGAACCCTTCCACTGAACATCTCCCAAGTAAACATAAACACCAAGGGACTCCCTTGTGTATGTTGTTGCTGTTGGTTTTTTGTTTGTTTTTTTGGAGAAAAACGATCCAACCTTAGGCCCTCAGCCAGTTCCCTTCAGTGGCCAGGCTGAAAGCTGCCACAGCTCCGGACGTGGGTGCAGAAGCTGCCCACATGCCTGAGTCAGCAGGTCCCTGTTGGAAGGCAACTACCATGGTATCCCTGATAACATTGAGATCAATTCCGGGAACCACGGTTTATGCGGCCACCTGGGGGCTATCAGTATCAGGGAGAGGGCTCCCTGACGTACACGTTCCAATGTCACCTGGATCAGAGGGGCAGGTGGAAAAGCATAGTACAGCACCCCTGCTGGCCAATCATGGGCCAGAGCGTCCGTTCCCAATGGTGCATCTGTTTCCTTTAAAGAGAAGTAAAGGTCACACTGTGAGCTAGCTCTGCAAGTGAACAAGTCCACTGAGGCTCTCCCAAATCGTGACCAGACCTGTTCCACGACTCGTGGGTTCAGTCTCCATTCTGACGCCAAGAGAGGCCCTCTCGAGAGGTCATCTGCTCCATAATTCAGTTCACCGGGCTCTCAGGCACTCTGAATCTATCCTGACCTTTCCTGTTCGACCAGGTAGGGCAGGTTGTGTCTGTTGGTTTAGCCAAACTTGTAGGGCCCGCATTTTCAGCAACGCGTGTGGCACACAGGGTATGGCTGCCGCCAAGAGGCCTAAGAGGCGTTGGCACGTTTTCAGGGGGGACCCGTTGATCCAGTTTAAACTTTGTCAGGCAATGGTGGATCGAGGAAACTCATTCCTTTGAGAGCCATGCTCTGTACCGGATGGTGTCGACCTGTACTCCCAGAATTACGGTAATCCGTGACGGGGTTAGGTCACTCTTTTGTAGGTTTATGACAAAAAACGAGAGACTCCAGGTGAGAAATCACCCTACAGGAGTATGACTGGGCCTGTATTCTGCTTTCGGCCAGAATCAGGAGATCATCCAGGTAGTTCATAATCTTGACTCCTTGATTCCTAAGAGGGGTCAGGGTTGCGTCCAGACATTTAGTAAATGTATGAGGAGCCGCCTTCAAACCGAAAGGTAAGACTTTGAATTCATAAGCCATCCCTTCAAAAGCAAAACGGAGGAATTTTCTGTGCTTCCTCCACACGCCCACATGGAAGTAGGCATCCTTCAAATCCATTGTACATGCGTAGTCTCCTGGTCTCACAGACTGGAGGACCTGCCGTAATATAAGCATCTTGAACTTGAAAGTTCTTATTCTCTTGTTCAGAGTCCTGAGATCTAGGATCGGCCTCATGGAATGATCCCTTTTGGGCACCAGGAAGTACTTGCTGTAGTGACCGGAGCGTAGTTTGCGTTTCGGGACCAAACTTATTACTCCTTTCTGTAGCATCGTCAATACTTCCTCCCACAGCACGTGTGCGAGTGCAAGGTTAATATTCAATTGCAGCACCCCTGTGAAAGGGGGCGGTCTCTTGTCGAACTGCAGCCTGAGCCCATGACATATTGTCTTCATGACCCATTCGTTTGGTAGACACGCCCTCCAGGCCTGCACGTGCACCATGAGTCTGGAAGGCATGTCTAATCGTTGCTTGCCATGTTTGAGTGTGGGAGGGGTGGCCTTTGACCGCTCTCGCAAGCTCTTGAGCAGGCTGGTCAGTCCGACAGAAGATATTTCGAGATCTGACTGTCTCAGACAGAGCTTGCCCATCTTGCTGCGGTTCGTAGTTTGACCAAGTGGTTTGTGTTTTATAAAAGTGGGACTCGAGTCAAGAACTCGGGCAGTCTGTACTTTGGTACTATTATTTTTGTATATACATGAAACAGTGTTTGTTTTTATTACACATACAGTAGGCGAGTCATGTTCAACGCGTACACACATGTCACCAGCTCCTTGTAGTGTTTTACAAGTGAAGACTGGGCTCAAAAGGTCAGGTTCCCGTATCGCATGGGCGGGCAAACCTGTAAAATCATGAGTTCGTCCTGTTTCATCAGGCCCGAATCTGCTTTCCACATGGGGTCATTGAGGAGGCCCTCAACCTGGCCGCCTGATGCTAAAAAGGCTCTCCATCGCCAGTGGGTCTCTTCCGCGGAGGGCGATGCATGGCTTCCTTGGGCAGTGCAAAGCTTTTCCTTAGCAACCCCTCGTGGAAGGCTTCCGCCTGTTTGCGTCTTTGTTCCAGCCTGGCCTGGATGCGTTCCAGGGCTTCCCCAAAGAGTCCCGTTGGCTCGATCGGGTACTGGAGGAAGGGGGACCTCTGTTTTTCTGGGAGGCCCGTTAAAGTCAACCAAAGATAGCGTTGAGCGACAACCACTTCTGCCATTGCTCTGCCTTGCGTGATGGCTATTGTCCCCATCATGCGGAGCACGAAATCAGAAGCCCTGCGGGCCTCCTCCATGGTCTCTGTTGCGGCTTGTTCGTTTGTCGTTACCTGGAGTTCCCGAGGCTTTCCTGCCAGGTACGCCTGCATCATGGTTGAAGCATTCATCGCACGAGCCGCAAGGCCCTAAGCCCAGTAGCATTTCTCGAGCTGTTTCTCCGAAGCATGGCAGGCCCTGCTGGGCAACGCTGGCTTCGCCCCCGTAGCTGCGGGGGCCAGATGAGCCCCAGGGTCTCATCTATCAGGGGTGCGCTTGCAAGACCTGCTGCCTCCATTCCGGCGACATCCAGGAGCCGGGATAGTGGCAGCATCATGGGAGCTCCGGGTTCCGCCCAGGAGCGCGTGAGCTCCATGAGGAGGTCCGGGAAAATGGGCATTTTCTGCGACGTTGTCGGCTGCTTCTTCGTGTAGAAGTAATTTCCCGCCAGCCTCGTAACCTGTTGGCGAGGCGTGGGGTCTGGCCACGCGACCTGCAGGGCGTCCGCCGCCCTGTGGCACAAGTCGAACAGAGCAGGGACCGACACGTCCGGTTCTGGTAGAACTTGCGTCAGGTTCTGAGAGGAATCCACACTTTCCCCTCTGCAACCGTACTCGGCGTCTTGGTCAGACACTTCGGGCATCGAGTCCTTGACGGGGACCGAGGAGTCTGACACGTTGTCATCCCCGACCTGACCGCTGCATTCCAAGTCCATGTTCTCGAGCTCCAGTTCAGGAGCGAGCAGTTCTGCGTGGTGTGCAGCCTTCAGCACCACGGCCTTCTCCATGGTCTTAGCCAACGCGTCCGCGCAGCGTTTCCGCACTACCGCCGGCATCCGACAGCAATGGGAGCAGGAGTCGGGGGATTCCAGCGCTTTTCTTGCGTGCAGGATCTCTAGACGGGACAGGCCTTGTGGGTATCCATCGCCGAGAGGGAGTAGCCGCAGCCGCTGGGGCAGGGGTGCGATCGAGGGCTAGCCGTCCTGCTGGTTTTCTTCTGAACCTTCGTCCTCCGTTTTCCTTTCTCAGGAGCCATGTCCGGAGACGAGAAGCGTCAAGGCTGTTCCTAGTTTCCTTTTGTTCGAAGACGTCCTCTCCGTCATGTTGCTTTCACTGGCTAGCCTGCTAATGGTTAGCAGGGAGTGTTGTAGAGGTGTCGTTTCTTTGCCCGAGCCCGACCCTACCCGAGCCCTACCCGACTTCGGGTAGGGTAGGGCCATATTTTTGCGTTTGATTGGCGGGCCGCGGGTCGGGCTCGGGCTTTGATGTGGTTTTTTTTAATCATACAGCACAAACAAAACTAAATAAAAATGCACACAATATAAAATTGTTTTAATCTGCTTGTAAAGAATATAAGGCAGTAAGTTTATTGATGAGGAAATAATTAATAGAGTGAATTTAGATGGTGAAAACCGCAGCGCAGAAAACTCAGCCAGAGAGCAGGCGCGCAGCGCGCGCCTGGACAGCGTCTCCCCCGACATGCTGGACTTTTTAGTGACATTTCTCGAACCATTTTACCGTGCACAGAGAGAACTGGAGGGTGACAAATATCCCACCAACCTGGTTTGTCTCTGGAATGAGAAACTGAAGCAACACTGCCAGTCCTCACACTCACACACAGACTCTCCGCAGCAGGTGTTTCTGCGCGACATGCAGAAGTGCTGGAGCGCAAAATTATTATCCACGACTTGCACAGAGTTGCATTATTTCTGTGGCCTAACTTTAACAAGCTCAAAATTATGTCACCAGCTGACGTGCGTCAGGTGCACGCTCACGTCCGCACACTGCTCTCATCTGCGGCGGAACAAGTTGCCGCATTCCTGACATTCCTGAAGCTTCAAAAGTCACTGCGAGCAGCGCGCTCACACCTCCTCCATCAAAACACAGAAGAACAACATCAAGTTCTTTTGCTGAGTGGGAGAACGCAGTAAAAGCTTAATAAATAAACGTAGTGTTTTTTTTTTTTTTTTTTTTTTTTTTAATCGGGTAGGGTCGGGTCGGGCGGTGATTTCTAGGAAATCAGCGGGCTCCCTCGGGCTTGGGTAATTAAACTAAGGGCTCGGGTAGGGTAGGGCCGTGGATTTCCGGCCCGATGACAGCTCTAGAGTGTTGTGACGTAGTTAGCGCCGTCGAGCAAAGCAGCTGCGGAGAGAAAAGAAAACTTCAAGGTAAGTAGAAAAACGCTGGACTAGCTTTCGCCAGCCCAGCTGTACGCAGGAAAATTTCTCTGTACGCTCAACGTAGGGAGCAAGCTCACCTCTGATCGAGCGATGTGACAACAGAGAAGTCCCACGAAGTTCAGGTTTAAGCGAGGTGGAAGGCAATAAGAGGAAGTAGGATGGGCGTCCGCATCTTAAATACCCAGAGGGAGGGGACTCTGGCGTGACGCTGATGCCCCTGCCGTAAAGGCGTGATTGTATTCCTTCAGGTAATCGCGCAGAGCACAATTTCCCATAGCATTTATGTTGCACTGAGTGACTGACTGATAAGGGAACTGTGACTTTCTTGTAAGTTAAGAAACAGCTCTAACCACTGCACCACTTAAGCAATTTATATTGCTTTATAATGTAGCTGTTTTTGTTGAGTTTTTTAAATAATTTTCTTCCAATTTTTTTATTTTTTTATATGCCTTCTTTTATGATTGTCTACCGTTTTCATCATTAAATACTTTGTATATGTTGTGGTCATGATAAGTTAAAAAGTGAGATATAGACTTCCAGCTTAGTGTATGGCTACATAGGTGTAGAAGTGTCATGAAAAATTGGGTAGCCATGTGAAAATTCAAGATGGCCACCCTAGGGTTGGGCATCGAGTCTCGAGAATCGACTGGAACCGGGACTAACGTTCCGATTCTCCCGGAATCGTTCATATAATTATTTTTTTGTTTCTACTTTAGATACATAGTCTGCTGACCAGAAGACGGAGTCACCAACACCTATGAAGAAGAATTTGCAGGAAGTGTGTGCACATCTATGGACAGAAAGTTGCCACAATCAAAAGTGTGGTTTAACTTTTAAAGAAATTACCAGTAGGCTCAGTGCAGCACTTGCAATAATTTTATATTGTGCACGACCAACACCTCCAGATTGTGTGTCAGATGGTGTAGAAGTAGCAGAATGTGCCCCGTATTTGATGCACATCGCCAGGCTACTTTTGCTGCCTCCTCTTCCAGCTCTGACCCTCAGATTGTTAACTCACTGCAGTCAGAATCAGGTAAGCCAACATTAATGCAGCTAACAAGTTATACTCGACTGAAAGTGGTGTCAACTCAAATGCAAATACCATACTAGGTCAAGGTTCTTTATTGCCATTCCCATCACATGTGGTTCATGAGGAGGACCTAAAGTGTACACAGGGTCTCAGTTACATCCAACAATAGCAAAAATATAAAGTGTAAAATGAAACTGTAAGGAATAAACTAAGATATATGCTAAACAAATGCCAAACGCGTTACAATCTCGAGGAACCCAGATTTGTATGAGACCCAGAACGAGGCAGACACAATGAGATACAAATGACAGTGTTTATTATTTACAGTGAATATACTTGGTCTCTCTGCATCTCCTGAAAGAGGGGGAAAAGATGGTCAGAGAGAGTTTCCACAGGAGCACTGGTAATGAAGGATGTTATTGCTTTCTCTCTTACAGGTTTGAAGAGTGATGTTTGATCCAAACCTCTAATCCAAGGAGAGTTTGCAGAGAGAGGACAGGAATGAGATCCAGAGGGACAAGGAAGGCAGGCAACTGGTGGAAGCATGGCACGGGGAAACCAGAATAGGTCATGAGGAGAACCAGACCAGAGCACGGGGAGAATCCAAACAGGTCACGAGGAGATCCAGAACAGGACACGAGGAGTATCCAAATGGTTCACGAGGAGAACCAGATAAGAGCATGAGGAGAGTCCAAACAGGTCACGAGGAGAACCAGAGCCAAGGAGTCAGGAACACATAGGGAGGTGATATGCTCCAGCAAAAAGTAGCACTGGCATGCAGCCTTAAGTAGGGGAAGATCCTCATCAGGTTGATGACCACCAGGTGTAGACAATCAGCAGCCATCTTGGAGGAGGGCTGCAGGCAGTAGTACTCTTACAAAACAGTGCGCTAAAAGATTTTTAAGAAATACGCCAATCACTAATAGTGCAAAACAATGCACTGAACAACAGCAGCATGAACATGAGTCTTTGTGGGTGGATGAGTACGAATGAATGATTATAGCAGCATGAAATAAGCAACATGGATAATCAGCAGCACATACTGTATCAGAACTGCTCAGAGTCTAAAAACTCACCATCAGCGTGACCCCCATCCCATTCACAACCCCCATGTGATGTGAATCCTTCTGTATTTTGTGTATTATTTGTATGTTTTTTTATGTAAAGTATCTGTATAGTTTTTAGCATTTTTAGAGAGACACTTTCTAGAGAGACACGAACAGCCGGAAACAAATTCCTTGTGCTTGTCAACATACTTGGCCAATAAACCTGATTCTGATTCTGATCTTCATATCTACTAACAGTCACGAAAAGTGCAACGTCGAGCAGCAACAATTAGCAGCAAAACAACCTTCTTCATTGTCCCTGTGTCAAATGACGTGCACCTCCAGAGTAACCGTTTTAACTAACCGGGATTAAATTAACACTGATGAATGTCATCAAAAGATGCTTCTACTATGTCTTATACTGACTACTGCTCTAACAATATCAAGTTACATTACAGTGATTTGGTTTCTAATAATTGATTTGGTTGCTAAGAAGTGCAGTCACAGAATGTGACTGAACACAAGTGCTCTTTGAAGCTGGATCAGGAAAGTATCGGCAGGTTTGATCCGATACTTAAATAATGCGGGTATCGGATACTGATACTGGATCGGATCGGCCCCATCCCTACTAGGAACCTGGGTAGACACTGAACACAAAGGGGAACACCGAAACTCCAACCCCCGGTGAGTCAAGGTGGGTGGTCAGGAGACAGTCCACAGCAGGACAGAAAAACTGAGGGGTGAACTGGAGACCGTCCGTCAGCAGGCCAGAGTTTCAGCGGGCAGCCTGGAAACTTTCCATCTTTGGATCAGGCAACTGCAGCTGCAGGTGAAGAAACTACTGGGGCAGTTGCAGGTGATGAGACCCCAGGTGTGGCTGCAGACAATGAAACTAAGGGTGCCAAAATAACATTTTGGGTCGGTTCAGTTTCAAGGAGGGCTCGATTCAGTTAATTTTTGGTACAAAAGGTCAAAATGAAGACTTACAAAACATTATTTTGAAAATTTGCCATGTAAAGAATGTTTATATAAAAATAAATCAAAGCAACCCATTTGGATGATATTTTAAATAAACAACACTCTTTACAATAAATAAACTATACTAACAATAATAAAAATCTTAATAAATACAATAACAGTCAGAACCAGAACAATAAGCAGAAACAGACTGTTTACAATCTAACTAATCAAGTTGTAGAGGCAGGGCTTCCGACTTTGGACCCGAAGGACCCAGGTTCGAACCCCGGCCACTACACACCTTGGGGTGTCTATGAGTGCACACTTATTTCCTTAGCTCCCAGGGCGCTTTCTATGGCTGCCCACTGCACCACCTGGTGGTGGTTGGGTTAAATGCAGAGACGAATTTCGTCTTGTATGGGAAACATACACAAATGACAAAAATGTGACATTTATTTATTTATTTTAATTTTAAGTTTTTGGTCAAAAAGAACAACTTGTCCACATTTTCTACCAAAAGTATAGATCTAGTTGCAGCGAAAATCTCCAGCGGTGGAGAAAACTGCTCACTAGCAACAGTAGCAGGAATAGAGAGGTAGAGCTTTGGTAATTTTGCAGTATGGTTGTATTTGGACTCACTACTCACAACCTCTTCTTGGACTTGTTCTCACCTGCCCTTGGAAAAGTGTAGAGTTCAGTCATCACAGACTTCCTAGCTGGAGTTGATCTCTGGTGGATTTCCCTGAAGAGGAAGAAGACTCAGCTGCTGTCTCTGTCCCAGATTGGAGATAAAACACAAAGAGGTAAAAAAAACACACAAAAAACGAGTTAATAAGATTATAATTTTAAATTAAAAAGGTTAATTAGATAATAATGAATGACAATTAATTTTCTTGAACGGTCATCATTTCTGTTGAATATTATCTCGCTCATCATCATCAGGGCAGGGCTTTGATCTGGGTTCTAGGGCTTGTTGACAATATCAGTTTTAGCTTTTTCATAAAGTGCTGGTACAACTTTTTGGCTGAAGTGTTGATGTGATGGGATGTCGTAGCTGGGCTCAGTAACTTTAAAGCCGGTGCATCAACTACAGAAATACGGACGTAGATCCAGAGCTTTAAACACTCCTACAGTTTGTGTTATTGCTTTGGACCGATCTGAATTACCTGATGAAGGTTGTTTAAATGCTGCTGTTGTTGGTCTTTGCACCAACCAAGCTTCTATTCTGTAGAAGAGATGTTCATGTTCAGATGATGTAGTTTCAAGTGCATTAACAAGTTACACATGTTGCCTGCTACATATCTAATCTCTGTGAAACAACATTGACACACAGCTTTGAATTTGTGCTTGTCTTTTAACAAAAAAGCCATAATGTTCCCGAACAGGAGACAGCAACAAGTTGTCAGAATGCTAATTCAAGGATTCAATGTTCTTTATTCGTCATTTGCACCCCATGTGGTACATGTCGTGGAACGAAATTATGTACACAAGGTCCTAGTTACAGCCAACAATAAAATGTAAAAGAAAAACAGCAATAAGATCTAAGATATGAACTAAGAAAAACATCAACTAAATATCAACTAAGCACTAGTAGTATAAAAACATTACGTTGAACAGCAGCACAAACATGATCGTCTGTGTGAGCAGATGAGCACTCATAAACACAACAACATGAAACAGATCAGCTGCAACATGATGTAATTTTTTCACAGTGATTATCCTGGTTAGATTTTCATGAGTCTAACAGCTTCAGGGTAGAAGCTGTTGCTCAGTCTAGCGGTTCTACACTTAATGCTCCTCAACCTCCTTCCTGAGGGGAGTTGGGTCCTTCATGATGCAGGTGGCCCTCTTCCTGAATTTGGAAGTGTATCTGTCTGTGATGGTCGGGAGACTGACTCCAACATCCTCTGTGCAGCCTTCACCACTCTCTGCAAAGCTTTTCTTTCTGCAGCTGTGCAGCCTCCATGCCACACGTTGATGTTGGAGCACAGGATGCTCTCCACTGCACACCTGTAGAAGGAGGTGAGGACTGAGCTTCTCAGACCAGCTCGTCTCAGCCGTCTGAGGAAGTAGAGTCTCTGATGACCTTTCTTGATCAGGCTGGTGGTGTTGTTGCTCCAGCTGAGGTTATCATTCATGTGTACACCCAAGTACTTGTAGCTGGAGACCACTTCCACCGCAGATCCTCTTATGTTCAGTGGGGTGTGGGTGTGTTTGTTCCTTCTGAAGTCCACAATCATCTCCTTTGTCTTCTTCACATTGATGTGAAGGTTATTCTCTTTGCACCAGCTCTCCAGGTGTTCCACCTCCTGCCTGTAGCTGGACTCATCATTGTTTGTGATGCATCCCACCACCGCTGTATCATCTGCAAACTTTACAATATGACAGCCTGGATGGGTAGCTGCACAATCATATGTGAGCAGATTGAACAGGAGAGGGGTCAGCACCCATCCCTGAGGAGAGCCAGTGCTGAGGGTTATGGTGGAGGAGGAAAAGTTGTGGATCCTCACAGACTGTGGTCTGTTGGTTAAGAAGTCTAGGACCCAGTTGCAAATTAAGGGGCTTAGTCCTAGTGTGAATAGTTTGTCCATCAAGGTTTGGGGGATCATGGTGTTGAAGGCAGATGCAACGTCCACAAAGAGCATATGGACGTAGGAGTCCTTCTGCCTTCACCAGGTGGGTGAGAGCAGTGTGGACCACAGATGAAATGGCGTCCTCGATTGATCTGTTCTCGTGGTATGCGTACTGATGAGGGTCCTCATTGATGTTGATGGTTGTTTTGATGTGGGTCATTACCATATTTTCAAAGCATTTAGTGACTATCAGGGTGAGGGCCACTGGCCGATAGTCATTCAGACCAGTCACTGTAGAGCTCCTATGGACTCGGATGATGGTGGCAGTCTTCAGGCAGGTGGGAACTGTTGCCAGGGTAAGTGAGGTGTTAAATATGTCGGCCAGCACCTCGCAAAGCTGACTGGCCCATTTGTTCAACACTTTCCTGGGTATGCTAATGCTATGCGTGCTGCAAGACTATAGCACCGTGCTGAAAAACGCTTAGGAACTTTAGTTCTGCGGCCCATAATCTCTCGTTAATAAAATTTAATGAGTGAAAGAAATAACCGAAAATGTACTTACATGTACCGAACCGAACATGTCATACCAAAATGGTTCAATACACCCATGTGTAACGTTATACCCCCAGGTGAAACCCCAAGGGCAGCTGTGGATGGAGGAGTGAGGACCTCCGGAGTATGAGTAAGGACCACTGGAAGATGAACGAGGACCCCTGGATGAGAGAGGACCTCTGTAGGATGAGCAAGGACATTTGTAGGATGAGCAACGACCCCTGGGTGATAAGCAGGGACTGCTGGAGGATGAGTGAGGACCTCTGGAGGATGAGCGAAGACCTCTGCAGGATGAGCAAGGATCTCTGGAGGATGAGTGAGGACCCCTGGAGGAGTGAGGACCTCTGGAAGAGCGAGAACCACAGCAAACTCATTAGCAAAAAAGACTTCCACAGCAGGAGGACCATCAACGATGAACACAGCAGCAGGTGAAGTGAGGACCCTAGGATGAGCAAACAAAGTTGTCTCAGGGCACTTTACAGGAACATTCACATACATAGAAAAGGAAATTAGTAAAGTTCTCTATCTAAGAAGCCAGCAGACATGTTGACTCTTGGCTTCATTGCAGTCTCCCAGCCAGAGCAAGCACAATGGAAACAGTGGAAAGGAAAAAAACTCCCTTTTAAAGGGAAGAAACCTCCAGCAGAACAGAGAGTCAGAGTCAGAGTCAGAGAGAATTTATTGTCATTTGCACCGCATGTAGTACATGTGTTGAAAACGAGATTATGTACACAGGGTCCCAGTTACATCCAACAACAAATGCAAGAGAAAAACAATAATAACATCTAGGATTAACTAAGAGAGACATCAGCTAGTAATACACTAAGCCCTAATGTAGTAGAAAAACATCATTATAAACAGCAGCACGAACATGAGTCATTATGAGCAGATGGTCACAGATGAACGCAGCAACAAGAAACAGATCAGTATCAGCATGATGTGACATTTTGCAGTGTTTATTCTTATTATTTATTTATTCATGAGTCTGACAGCCTCAGGGTAGAAGCTGTTCCTCAGTCTAGTGGTTCTACATTTGATGCTCCTCAACCTCCGTCCCGAGGGGAGTGGTGCAAAGAGTGAGTGTGCTGGGTGAGTGAGGTCTTTCATGATGCAGGTGGACAAGCGGCCATCTGCTTTGACCAGCTGGGTTGAGAGGACAGAAAGGAGAGACAAACAAACACAGAAAGGTTAGTCCAGATTTAGGTCCAGGTGTAACTGAAAGACAAAAAACACGATAAGGATAGAAAAAATAATTCCAAATACAAACAGGTTGAGCAGATTAAGTAAAGACGTAGCAGAGTGAAAAATGTGGTCATTTTGTCCTCCAGCAGTCTAAGCCTATAGCAGCATGACTAAGAGACAGCTCAGGAAACCCAAGCTGACCCTAGCTATAGGATTTAGCAAAAAGGTGAGTCTTGAGCCCAGTCTTAAAACTGGACAATGTGTCAGCCTCACAGACAGAGATGGTGTGAGGTCCAGGGAGTCCAGTGCTGGTGTGGGAACCAGGGAGTCCAGTGCTAACAAGAACCATCTGGTCCGGTGCCTGAGTTGAGTTACGACTCTTGGGCCTAACAAATCGCCCTCTTGATGGTCCAAGTGAGAGTTCCAGTGACACAGGAAGGGAGAATAATGCTTTTCTCAACACCAGGTGTATCTGGAGGTGTTATGTACCTGAGGGTGTTCAGAGTTTTTTAAAACATCATTATTGTATTTAGGTTGGCTGCAGTCTGCTAAAGAAAGCACTAGCAGCCTGTAGCTGCACTTTTTTTTTTACTCAGCCTGCTTCAATCAGGCTTGATTGGGCAGAGCTTCTGCCAAACTGTAGATCCTGCCTATAAAAACTTTAGGCTGTGGTTTGAACAGAGTGGAGCTTTGCTTAGAGCAATGGAGTTGTGAGAATGCCAGCTGAGGTTGGTGGACACAAGCAAGGATGCTTGTTGGAGCAACTTGTGATCCTTTTGGAAGGTAAACCAAGTTTTGATTAAGGTAGCTGTATTGCTGCCTGTGTGTGTGTTCATGAGTGTTCTCCACCCACTTTTGATCACTGTGAGTTGAGCTTTCATGTAGAGTTTGCATTGAGCTTAGGCTCTTAATAAATGTCTTGAATGATTGGTGTTGCCTAAACAGCACATGTAGAGCAAAGTTTGCTCTTGTGACAGCCTTAGTGTTTACTAAGGTTGTGTGAATCAAGTTTAAGCTTGTTTAAAGGCTGGTGTAGGAAACACTAGATGTTTGACTGCTGTAGGATGTACAAACATAGGATGTACAAACGATCTAGGAGCTCCACCTTCTCATTTTGTTTGTGAGTTTGCTTCTAGGGGGAGAAGTAGTTGAGCTGGTTAAGCTTTTAAAGTGACTCTGACAGATTGTTTTAGAGTTCTGTGAAGACTGAGACAACTTAAGTGCTAGTTAAACCTTTGGCCTGCGCCTATGAGACTTGTTTAAGTTTGGAGACACTGAGGGCAGTGTCTGTACAGTTGTCCAAGAGGGGGACAGCCTAGTTTTCACATATTTATTTTATTGGTTAGTGAGAACCTTGTTGTTACAGGTATATCGTTGCCTAGGGGAAAAACTACGGCCCTATATTGGGGTTGGGTTTGCCTGGGTGGCGTTTTTTTGATTTTGGCCAGACTCACCGGTCCACCTTTCTGTTGAACTTTCTTTTATTTCTTTTCCTTTGGATGCTGATCCAGGAGAGGACGCTCCAGTCCTGGTGAGAAGCCTGGGAGGACCTTGCCAGCTTGGAGTGGTTTTATTTTGGGCTCAATAAATTTTTTTTAATTCTTTTTCTGTGTCAGTGTCAGAGGCGGCCGCCACTAGAGGGCGCTAGGGGCGCCGCCCCTCCTTGGAACTGCAGCTCTTCTTCTTTACCATTTGAAGATTTAATTATTTTTTTTTATAAAAGTGAAATAATAAAATAAAAATATTTCGAAATGCATGCATATATGTTTTTAGTTGTGTAGGATAAATATTTTATGAGTAATTGTTTGTTTCAAAAAACGTTTTCTGATTTGACGTACTTCCGGTTTCCCCGCTCGGCGCCGCCTGCGGCTATTCCATTGAATCTAATTATAACTAGCGGCCGCTAGCGGCCGTAGTTAGTTTATGTCCCATCTGTCCAAAACTATTGAACTGTACAGGTCGCATTTTCCGTCGCCCTCGAGCCTGGACTCGTCTCTTATCGCCACGGATCGCCAGCGCTTCCGGTTCGAGCCAGGAGGGAGGGGGAGCGGGGGACTCTCTCTGTTTACACTCAGAGCTGATCACACGGCCAACTAGCGACGTTGAAACAGCAGTAATTATTAATGGTGCCTTTCTACACAGGTAAGCAAGTAATAATTGTGAGTTATAAATCTCTAAGCGCACATGAGCAAAGTTTGAGCTGTTCTCATCTGTGTGCTGACGTGGTGTCGTGTGTTGCTATCAGTCACACAGCTAGCTACTAGCTGTGCTTATGAATGTTGTGGTGTTTCTTTATCTAATGCTTATTACTATTCCTGACTGATATGGCTCTCAACTAGATGTTACAAAAGTGTTTTCTAAACACCCTGATGCATGCTCAATAATCCAGGTAGAAAAATCTAAAAAAGCTAAGTCTGGTCCTCTGGACATTTGTCCAGAGGACCAGACTTAGCTTTTTTAGTGTTTTCTAAACGTTATGTGTTTAATATTATGACTATCAGGTGTTTATGTATTAATATTTTGATTATCAGATGTTCATGTGTTAATATCAGTTGTGTGTTAATGTTATGATTATCAGATGTTCATGTGTTGTGTTAATATTATGAATATCAGATGTTCATGTGTTAATGTTATGATTATCAGATGTTCATGTTTTTAACTCAAGCTTGTGTACAAAAGGGATGACATGCAGAGTAAAATGTCATTAAGCAAAATAAGAATAATGATGATTTTACTTTTGAAAGTTTTTATTTAACACAAAATAAAACCAATGTGTCATTTTAATTGCAGTAAACACACAGAAGTAAAAGTTTTCTGTTTAAAAAAAGGAGAATTAGACACATCATGCACTGATCACTCTAGTTAAAATACTGTCTTGTCAACCTTGTAATGGATCAACAATGAACAATATTTTAACTTCCTGACACCATTTTCAAAACTTGGACCAGAGTGTGTTGAGACATTTAGAGACATCTCTTGTCTCCTAACACCCCATGAACTGACACATTTTAATGTTGCAGCAAGAATTTCTTGTTTCTTGACAAATTGAAAAAACTGCAACGTGAAAGTAGCTTGTAACTCAACACATTATAAAAATGTAGTGTAGTAGAAAGTACAGATACTTCATGTAAAATGTAGTGAAGTAAAAGTACCCACATTTAATTCTACTTAAAGTGAGACTAAACCCAGGTTGAGACGGTAACTCCTCCTTCCAAAATCTCCCTGAAAATGGGCGTGTCGAGAGACAAGGAGGGGTGGAGGTAGAGTTGTGCTTTTGTTCACGCCTCCACCTGCAACAACCTAAAACAAATTAAACCTCTAGCCAACAACATACACCAAGCAACAACAAAGAATAAACATGTAGATGTATTTATCTATTCCACCCATTCCATCCAAAACCAAAGGCCTAAAACAATGAAAATGAAAAGAAAAATAAAACCGCTTGTCAGGAGTGAAATGCAGCACTTCCATATAAGGTATGCACTTCTCATCTCTGCAGGGGATTGGCTCTGCTTGAACCACCTGTGTGACATCACACATGAGCAGACATGTCACACATGAGCGTTTGCACAAATAAGAAAATTAAGGTGTAATCCACCAGTTCAACCCATAGAACTACCGTAAACACATTTTTAGACCAAATATTGCCAAATATTGCCAATTTACACAGATATGCACAATTATGTGAGAATAAACACAGCCATAGTGCTAGATAACATTTTAAACACATTCTAGGGAGTTTATCAGCTAAAAAAAGTTAATTTTGGGTTTAGTCGTACTTTAAGTAAAGTACAGATACATGAAAAATGTACTTAAGTACAGTAACAAAGTACTTGTACTTAGTTACATCCCACCACTGCTCCTCAGAGAGTCTGTTGTTAACTGTTCTCTTTTTGTTAATGGTGTCATTGTCATAATTCATAATGAATAAATCTGAGTGAATAATGAATACTGTAAACATGGCTCTGTTCCAACCCTCAACTTTCAGTTAAGTTGTGCTGTTGTTTCAAAGCTATACCGGTAGTTAAAGTAACCAAGCAGCATAAGGATTTATTCATTGTGAAAGAACCGAATGACAGACAGAAAACAGTTACAAAAAATAAGTCTCTTTATTTTCTTTCCAGGAAAAGGGGAGTTGAGCAGCTGTGGGTGGACAGGAGAGGATATTAGATAAGTACCAGGTCTTGATCTTGAGGGATGATTGATGGTTGTAAGGACTCTTACTTTGGTTATTTTTTGTTGCAGGAGCAGGAGAGCAGCAGGAGCAGTTCTGGTTTCAGGAGAACATCTTGAAGAAGAGGACATTCAGCTAGAGGTGAGAGAAGCTACCTGCATGATGTAGGTTTTTACGTTTTCCATCATAGTAGTTCTGTATTATGAAAAAGTGAGAACTAGTTACATCTTGAGAACTAGTTACATCTTTACAATTGCAATGTGAATTTGCATTTAAACATGCTGTAGTTAGGCCCCTTCTTAAAAAACCTCACCTGGACCCATCAATTTTATCTAATTTTAGACCTATTTCTCATCTGCCTTTTTTATCTAAAGTTTTAGAAAAAATTGTTTTTATGCAGTTACAACCTGTTTTGGAAAATCATGGTATTTTTGAAACATTTCAGTCTGGTTTTAGATCCCGTCATTCTACTGAATCAGCCTTGTTAAAAGTCCATAATGACATTTCCATGTCCATGGATGCCAAGTGTCCCGTTGCACTGGTGTTGCTGGACCTCACAGCTGCATTTGATACAGTAGACCACACTGTCCTTCTATCTCGCCTACAACGTTATGTTGGAATTTCTGGTACAGCACTGAAGTGGTTCACTGCCTACTTGACCAACAGAACATTCTCTGTCATGTTGGACACTCTTTCTTCCTCCACTGCCGTTCTTTCTTGTGGTGTGCCACAGGGTTCTATTCTTGGTCCTCTCCTCTTCTCACTGTACATGCTGCCTCTTGGATCAGTAATAGCCAGACATAATTTTTCTTTTCACTGCTATGCTGATGATGTACAAATTTATCTACCAATGAAACCCAAAAACAGTAATCTTCTCACTCCCTACTCTGATTGTATTAACGACATTAAACAGTGGCTTCACCGTAATTTTTTGTTTTTAAACGAAGGAAAGACAGAATGCATCTTCTTCGGCGATGATGCTCCCTGTAACTTTGGTGCTCTAACTTCCAAATGCAGACCAACAGTTAAAAACTTGGGGGTGACATTTGACAAGGACTTAAAATTTGATAAACACATAGCGTCTGTAGTCAAGGCCTGTTTTTATCAATTACGTCTTTTATACAAAGTTAAACCTTTTTTAAATCGTTTTGATTTAGAAAAGGCCATTCATGCTTTTATCACCTCAAGACTTGACTACTGTAATTCCCTGTATGCGGGAATTTCCCAATCCTCCATTAGACGCCTTCAATTGGTCCAAAATGCTGCAGCTAGACTTTTAACCAACACTTCCAGACGTGAACACATTACCCCTGTTTTATTTTCTCTCCATTGGCTTCCAATTGATTTTAGAATTAAATTCAAAATTTTATTATTCACTTTTAAAGCACTCAATGGTCTTGCCCCACTATATTTGACTGATCTCGTAACTGTCCGTGAATATAGGAGAACACTGAGATCATCTAATACATTTCTCCTGTCCATCCCAAAGTCCAACTACAAACGTTGGGGTGACCGGGCCTTTTCTGTCGTTGCACCCAGTCTCTGGAATAAGCTACCTCTGGACTTGCGCTCCATCACTCATATGGAGTCTTTTAAATCTAATCTTAAAACCTTTTTATTCAGGCAGGCTTTTAATACCTAGTACAGTAGTTCTTTGACATTCTTGTTAGGTCTTAATTGTTGTTAGGTCTTAATTGTTTTTAATTTTTAACTGGCTGTTTTTTATTGTTATTTTTGATTGTTTGTTTTATTTCTGTATTGTTCAGCACTTTGTGCACCTTCTGGCTGCTGAAAAGGGCTCTATAAATAAAGATTGATTGATTGATTTGAATTGTTGCTTTTAAATGTACACATATACTCATAAAATAAATAGTTGTTATATGTTAAATAATTAGAAAGCTGACTAATAGCCATTGCTATTCTCTTGACTACCAGGAAAAATAAATATTGTCCTTGCTATTCTCTTGACTACCAGGAAAAATAAATATTGTCCATGCCCCAATATTTTTTTATTTATATGGAAGAGAAAGGTGCCAAAACCCACCTTTTCATATTTAGCATAATTGAAAAAGCCCTAAATCAGAGAGTCAGAGAATCTTGATTGTCATTTGCACTACATGTGGTACATGTGATGAAACAAGATGATGTACACAGGGTCCCAGTTACATCCAACAATAAAAAGTAAAAGAAAAACAGTAATAACATCTAAGATATGAACTAAGAAAAACATCAACTAAAAATACACTAAGCACTAATATCATAGAAAACATTACTCCAAACAGCAGTACGAACATGAGTCTGTATGAGCAGATGAACATGAATGAACACAGCAGCATGAAACAGATTTTTTTGTCAGTAGCAACATGAAACAGATCAGCAGCAATATGAAACAGATCAGCAGCTACATGTGATATTTCACATATATTCTTCTGGTTAGAGATTCATGAGTCTTACAGCCTCAGGGTAGAAGCTGTTCTTCAGTCTCTGTAGAGAGCAAAAGGAGTTAATTCAGTAATATGCTGTGGGTGGGAGATATTCAGGTTTACAAATTTATTATTAATAAAAATTACAAAACTACTGTAGGCATTAATCTGCTCACAGACTCATGTTTGTGCTGACTCATGACCACTAGATTGCGCCCCCCCATTAAAAAAAATCACCAGCCGCCACTGGTCAGTGTCCACTTTGTATGTTGTGGCCTTTACGGGTTGTAACAAGAGGCGAGAACTGGAAGGACAGGGCATCTGATTTCACATTTTTTTTAAATCCCAGTCTAAAATTCAAAATATAGGTAAAGTGAGCAAATAACAAAGACCAATGTGCCTGTCTGGGGTTTAGGTGCTTAGCGTCTCTGAGATTTGTAAGGTTTTCGTGATATGTCCATATAAAAAAAGGTGTTGCTGTATCCTCTAGCCAATGTCTTAACTCTTCTAAGGCCAAATTAACTGCCAGGAATTCCAGATTACCCACATCATTCATTCAACCTTTATTTAAACAGGTTAATCCCATTGAGCCTCGGGGGCTTGTTTACAAGAGACCTGGAATTTTTTAACAAAGATTGATGACAACAGTGGACAACAAAGACAACAATAGATAATCATAAAAGATGCATACACTTTTTTTTTTAAACAATAAAATGGCAACAATAAAAAAAAAAAAACAACAATAAAATGGC
>JBBPBX010049845.1:15170-25197 GCA_038048925.1 Garcialebias charrua | reverse complement strand
TATATATATATATATAATATATAAACTACATTTCTATAGTTTAGCTGGTGAATATAATGTATAGTGTTTTTGACTAAAACTGTATTGTGTGCGCTGAGCGATCATAAGACGGCTGTGAAGGTGCCCAGTTTCACACACACACACACGTGGCGAGCCTCTGGAGGTGGGACTACTGAGCCCAGGGTTCTGTGAGCCTCGGAGCTGTGTAGGAGGAAGTGACAGCGCTAAGGAAAGTGCAGTGATTCCGTTATTTTTTTTCTCCTGATTACATTTCTGATCAAGGAAGGCTTTCTCTGGCAATGATCTCCATCGAGGCAAAGAGACTTTTTAACACTGAAAGCTGGCGACAAGGAAGACTTGTAGAAAAAAGTCGTCTTTGTTCAGAAGGAGTGGCTCATGGACTTCATTCATTTATTCATTTAATTATTTTTATTTATTCATTTTACATTAAAAACCAGAAGAAAAATTAAAAAAACATATCACATATTATATGATAGAATACGAAAAAATCTTATTTTATCTGCCCCTTTTTTCAAGAACAAAACAAGTTCAAACAATCCATTAAAACTGTAATTATCTATAAGTAACAGAGCAAACACCAAACAGAGTAACTTTTCCATCCATCCATCCATCCATCCATTTTCATCCGCTTATCCAGGGTCAGGTCGCGGGGGTAGCAGCCTAAGTAGGGAGGCCCAGACTTCCCTCTCCCCAGCCACTTGGAGCAGCTCCTCTGGGGGAATCCCAAGGCGTTCCCAGGCCAGCCGAGAAACATAGTCCCTCCAGCGTGTCCTGGGTCTTCCTCTGGGTCTCCTCCCGGTGGGACATGCCCGGAACACCTCACCAGGGAGGCGTCCAGGAGGCATCCTAACCAGATGCCCGAGCCACCTCAACTGGCTCCTCTCGATGTGGAGAAGCAGCGGCTCTACTCCGAGTCCCTCCCGGATGACTGAGCTTCTCACCCTATCTCTAAGGGAGAGTCCAGACACCCTGCGGAGAAAACTCATTTCAGCCGCTTGTATCCGAGATCTCGTTCTTTCGGTCACAACCCAAAGCTCATGACCATAGATGAGGGTGGGAACGTAGATCGATCGGTAAATTGAGAGCTTTGCCTTTCGACTCAGCTCTCTCTTCACCACGACAGACCCGGTACAGCATCCGCTTCACTGCGGACGCTGTACCTATCTGCCTATCGATCTCACGCTCCAGTTTTCCTTCATTCGTGAACAAGACCCCGATATACTTAAACTCCGCCACTTGGGGCAGGACCTCCTCCCCGACCCGGAGAGGGCATGCTACCTTTTTCAGGCTCAAGACCATGGCCTTCGATTTGGAGGAACTGATCCTCATCCCGGCCGCATCACACTCGGCTGCAAACCGCTCCAGCAAAAGCTGTAGATCACGATCTGATGAAGCCAATAGGACCATATCATCTGCAAAAAACAGAGAAGCGATTCTAAGGCCACCAAAACGGATCCTCTCAACACCTTGGCTGCGCCTAGAAATTCTGTCCATAAAAGTTATGAACAGAATCGGTGACAAAGGGCAACCTTGGCGGAGTCCAACTCTCACTGGAAACGAGCCTGACTTACTGCCGGCAATGCGGACCAAGCTCTGACACCGGTCGTACAGGGACCTAACAGCCCATATCAATGGGCCTGGTACCCCATACTCCCGGAGTACCCCCCACAGAACCCCCCGAGGGACGCGGTCGAATGCCTTTTCCAAGTCCACAAAGCACATGTAAACTGGTTGGGCAAACTCCCACGTACCCTCCAGGACCCTGCTGAGGGTGTAGAGCTGGTCCAGTGTTCCACGACCAGCACGAAAACCACACTGCTCCTCCTGGATCCGAGGTTCAACTATCCAACGGACCCTCCTCTCCAGAACCCCGATCGGTCACCGAGGTGGTTAAAAAGCTCTGCGGTGGCAGGGGTCCGGGGATGGATGAGATTCGCCCTGAGTTCCTTAGGGCTCTGGATGTTGTAGGGTTGTGTTGGCTTATGCAAACAATATCGCGTGGACATCTGGGGCAGTTCCCTTGGATTGGCAGACTGGGGTGGTGGTTCCCCTATTCAAAAAGGGGGACCGTAGGATGTGTTCCAACTATAGGGGTATCACACGCTTAAGCCTCCCTGATAAGGTCTATTCAGGGGTTCTGGAGTAACTTTTCACAATCTACAAATATCTAGAACATTAAACACTTAACTAAAAGTTTTAGTATTTTGTTAACAATTTAGTTTTGATAATTTTTTTAAACAGAAGCACAGAGTTTACATTTTTAACATAATTTCCAAAACCAGTCCACAATTCAACTCCCTGTATTGAAATTAACCGTCCCTTCAAACTAGTCCTGTACCTTGGCTTTGCAAAAATTTCAGTTCCCTTTAGACTAGCAGCTTTCTCTCTTAACAAAATACATTTGAACATTTGAGGGTTCTTTTACTAACAAAATATTATAGTCAACCAAATCATAAAACTTCAGTACTTTGAGTTTTTTAAATAATATATTAGATGGATGACAGTAAGGCTTTCTTGTAATAATTCTCACAACTCTTTTCTGTAAAATAAAAATAGATTTTGTTATAATTTACTAACTGCTGCCAATCAAATGGCGAATAAACTACTCTGTAGGGTTCATCAAAGGTGGGCAAATGACCGCTAGGGACCGCTAATGCGCTAATCCGCTTACAGCGGACCTAACGTTTTTGTCAGCGTAACAACGGTTTGACTATTTTATATAATTCATAAGCGGATTTGTGCTATTTTTATTTAAAATGCAGTACCGCTAATAACTAATTATCTATCAGTAAAAATGAATAAACTTATTTACAGGCTCTTATGCTGGCTCCGTAGCTGCTTGTTTTACCTTTTTCCCCCTTGGTGAGCTCCCTCACCGTAAAGAGCAGAGAGGAGGGAGGGTTGGAGGGGGAGCAGAGGGGAGAACAGACGCGGATCTACCATGTAGGCAAATGATGCCGTTGCTTGGGGCCCCAAATCAGCAGGGGCCCCGGCCCCGTCCCGACCAGTCACCTACATCACTAACATTGCTCATGCTTGTTAATGTACATTTAACATAAAAATAATTATAGTTACGATGAAAACGATCATTAAAAACGCAATACAAAAACCGGTCGATTTCTGTATCCCCTACTAAAAATGGACTATTCCATCTTGACATCTTCCGGGTCAGAGGTGAACTCAGGTGCTAACGTTTATGGCTAGCTCGTTGTGCTCGGTCTCTTCATAAATCCGCAGAGAACCCCGCTGTTTCAATCCAAATTAACGCAGCCGTAGGATTGTATTGTGTGTTTTGTGTCTACCACTTGACGGTGAGTCGTTTGTTTTATGTATTTGGGTTCCTTTTATGTAGAAATGTGGTGGCGACACGCCCGTGTATTTGAGATTTAAAAGTCGTCTTAGGGATTAAAAGATCATTCTCATTTTGTTAATTTCGTGGCCGAATAGAATATATATACGTAAAGTATTAAATAAATCCTTTGATTTTTGTAATTTCATCCTTTTAGGATCAATTTAGTTACTTTTCATTAAATCTGTTGACTGCCTATAGAATTTTGGAATTGGTTTAATTTATTTTTCGGTTGCGCAACAAAAAAGAAATTACTATTTGTTTTTTGAAACAATATTGAAGTAAATTAAGCTTAATTGACTCTTATATGAATTAAACTTGGATACAACTTGGAAGTGCACTTTAAAACTTGATCTCTAACAAGTATGTGCATGTGTAATGAAGAATATAATTTGTACGTGCAGCTGTTAATACATGTAAAGTTTTTTTTAAATGTTTGTTGCTCTTTTTGCCAACTGTGATGTTTCTTCTGTCCAGGACTGTAAATATCCAGGTGGGTCAGGAGGAGTTAATGGGAAGCTGCTGCTGTGACGTAAGAGGTAGGATAAAGGTGTATAACAGTTCATGCACCGCTAGTTGGCAGTCTAGTGCAAATATTGCATAACTTGTTGGCTAGCAATTGTTGAATTTAATTAGCGGTTTAGAATTTAGCTTCCCCTAATTTTCATAAGACATTAGTGCTTTTGAAATTGCGGACCTAAATAAATTAATTAGTGCTTTAGAAATAGCGGAACTAATTTTTGGATTAGCGCTGCCCAGCACTGGGGTTCATGTATTATAAAGAAGAAAATAATGCTATCCAAAGCGCTGAAGAAGCTATGGGCAGACAGAAGCCAAAACGTGGAGAACATTTTTTGTCTGTTTTTTATTATACATATGTAGGGGAGTGGTGGCGCAGAGGTTAAGAAGGTGCGCTTGTGATCGGAAGGTCGCCGGTTCAAGCCCCGGTACCGACAACATCAAAGATGTGGGTGGGATAAGTGAAGCAGTCACACCTATCTCCACCCTCATCTTCCCCACTCTGGGCCCTTGAGCAAGGCCCTTAACCCACATCTGCTCCCCCGGGAACCCTAGATATCAGCTCTCTGCTCCACACAGAGGGCTGTGGTTGCTCGGTGGTCTGTGGTTGTGTCAGGAAGGGCATCCGGCGTAAAAACAACTGCCAAATCTTCATGCGACTAGATCGCTGTGGTGACCCCTAACGCAGGGAAAAAGCCGAAAGAAGAAAAAAAAAAAATATATATATATATATATATATATATATATATATATATATATATATATATATATATATATATATATATATATATATATATATATATATATATATATATATATATATACAGGTGACCCCCGACCTACGACCCCATCGACCTGCGAACCACGGGACCTACGAACATATCATATTTAATAAAAATATGAAATTACTGTATTAAAAAAAAATAATAATATATTTTTTTTTTTTTTTGTGTTTAAATGTTCTTAATTTCATGTGTACATCACTTTGTTGCAGCTATGGTTGTTTTAAAGGCTTTATAAATAATAATTATGATAAAAAAGATCATTTCTGATCATTTTTGAGCAATCTTGGGCAACAGGAAGTAGGTCTTCAGTTTACACGGTCACAAATTAATGTAGAACACCGGACGGCGTTTTAGGTTCAGTCACTGGGGTCTCCGGTCACAAATTCATGTAGAACACCGGACGCCATTTTAGGCTAGCTGCCGGGAGCCGGCCCGAAGACTGGTGACCAGGATGGCTTCATATGGATTAATTACGAGCTGGAAACGTCTCTGTGAACTTTGTGGATGTCTAAGGCAGCAGCGGATTTATCGCAGATCGTGCCAGGCCGCCGCGGGAACACCTCCGGCCTGGCTAGCTCCAGAAGCTAACACCGGACGCCATCTTAGGTCATAGTTACGGCTGCAGGCAGCCAGGTTTGGAAGACTGGTGACCAGGATGGCTTCATATTGGATTAATTACGAGCTGGAAACGTCTCTGTGAACTTTGTGGATGTCCCAGGCAGCTGCAGATTTATCGCCGATGGTGCCAGGCCGCCGCGAGAACACCTCCGGCCTGGCTAGCTCCAGAAGCTAACAAGGGAGCTAACACGGGACGCAGCAGCGGCTTTGACCACCTCCAAGTAAGAAATTATATTTTTATTTAATTTATATTTTTATTACTGTACTGTATTAATTAATTACACTGTGTTAGGTGTGTTAGGATAGGCGAAGTACGTACTGTACAGTACTTGGTACCACAAAAAAAAAAAAAAAAATACAGGACATCCCCGAGTGACGAGGGTACGGAAGGTCTGACCTGCGAACAGATCGACCTGCGAACCGTTCTTAGGTCCCAAACTCGTTCGTAAATCGGGGGTTACCTGTATATATATATATATATATATATATATATATATATATATATATATATAATATATATATATATATATATATATATATATATATATATATATATATATATATATACAGGTAGTCCCCGACTTACGAGCGAGTTCCGTTCCTGCGAGTTGCTCGTAACACGAAAATTCGTAAGTTGGAACACGAAGCACGTGTTCTCGTAAGTCCGGATTTTCGCTCGTAAGTTGGAACATTTATGCTAGCGCTACTACGAACACTCGTTTTTCATCAAAAACGTTCATATTAGTTCATAAACATGGTCGGAAACGTGTTTCCAAACGGTTAGCTAACACACTTTCATCTAAAAACACAAAAAAGTGCTGTATTTTTTACAAATTTACTTCTCTTTCGCCAGCTCGTAAGTCCGGACGCTCGTAGGTCAGAGCGCTCGTAAGTCGGGGACTACCTGTATATAGTATATATACTGAATATACTTTATACTGGTAGTCCCTGACTTACGAGCGAGTTCCGTCCCTAGGGGGCGCTCGTATGTCAAAAATTCGTAAGTAGGATCACATAGTAAAAAAATATATATATATATATTTTTTTATTTTTTTACTTTTTTTTTTTTTTTTATAAATGAATACATGTACAGTACTGGACAGTCACCAAGCACTTAGCCTATCCTAACACAGTTTTTAAAGATGAAGGAATAAGTTGAATTGTCTCCCTTTCACATAAAGGGAGCAAGCTCCCTATGGAGCCTGCAGGGAGGAGGGAGACAATTCAACTGACTCCTTCATCTTTAAAAACTGTGTTAGGATAGGCTAAGTGCTTGGTGACTGTACAGTACTGTACATTTATCTATTTATTAAAAATATACAGTATTTTTATTTTTTTATTGTTTTTTATTTATAAATAGATAAATATAAACAAAAGATGAGATGAAATATAAACAATAGATGAGATGAAATCATGAAAAACAACAGTCATGTGTTTAATACAGAAGTGGGTTGAGCCTAACCAGGGGTTGCTAGGTGAGTGGCTGGACTCATGTTGGGGTGGGTTGTCGCAGATTGGCTGCGGTTTGTGACGTCACAAACCGCAGGAAGTGAGAAACGAACCATTTGTATCACACAGCTGCACTTTGTTGCAGCTGTGGGTTTTTTAAATGGCTTTATAAATAAAGTATAATTGTTATTTTTATGTTTTAGTTCAATTTTTAGTGTATTTGCGATCGCTCCCAACGCGCAGCCGGCAAAAATTAAACGAGCGGACCCCCGGCGTAGGGACCGGCGGCAACGGGACCCCTCCTCTGGCGGATGAAGCGGAGCTTCAACTGTACAGCCTCGCTGCAGCCTCGCAGCAGCGAGGACCTTCTCCTTACGGATTAATTTACGGGAGACACTTGGTGAACTTTGTGTTGTCTTGACTGGAACAGCGATAACTCCCAAAATCTCCGCGTGCAACGAGCGGAGCTGGCGAACACCGGAAGAGGAACAAGCTAACATTAGCATCGGATTCGGGTGGTCTAATGCTAAAAGGAGCAGCAAATTGCGGCGCGCTCAGACGGGTTTCGGTAAGTTATCTTAAGCTAGCACTAACAGTAAGTCAAATGAGTAATAAAAAAAGAGCTAATTTTAAAACAACAACACATTACAGATACTGGCTGTTACAGAGGGCGTAAACAGATCGTTGAAGGGCGTGGACTTCAGAACTCAGTATCAGAAACCGGTCGTTCAAAACGAAAGTTAAAAATGGCAGAATTAAAAAGGGTATAATTAATTATCTAAGAATTATTTTGTGTATTAAAATGAATTAATATTGTCAAGATAGCACACATAACATAAAAATGTTAAAGACCTATATGTGGTCCCCTTTAAACTTCTCATGTGATTCCCTGCCTGCTGCTCTGCACGTTGGCTTCAAACTATGGAATGGATTTCCTGAACGGAGGTGTGTCTCATGAACCCAGAGTGATAAGACCCACCTCACATTCAGGAAATCCATTTCATAGTTTGCAGCTACAACGAGCAGCAGCACTGCAGCTAACAGCTAGCCAACTTTTCATCGTAATATTTGATTTGATTTATTTATTCATTCATTTTATGATTAAAACAAGAAAACAATACAATACAAAAAGAGAGAAAAAAATATATAAAATGAAAGGCGGCAGAAGAAGAAAAAATCTTATTTTTTCTGCCCCTATTCCTCCCATAAACAATTCATAAACACAACTACAGTACTTGGATTACAAAATAAATAATCAACTTAATTTTAGCATTTAAGAATAAACACATGATACAACCAACTCATATAATTTCCAAAATAGTGAACAACTTAAATAATAATTTCTACCCTCGGTGTCATACACAAACTTCCAAATTTCAACTCATTTAAATATATGTTTTTAACCGTTTAAACTTAATCATTCTTTTGAATGTAACCATTGATCTGACCACTTTAATATCAGACTCCAATTTATTCCATAACCCTATTCCTTGAATTATGGTAGATCTTCCCCTCAAACTAGTTCTAAAAGGTGGCCTCACAAATATATCTGTCCCTTTAAGATTATAATTACTCATTCTTCTGACAAAATATTTCTGAATATTAGAAGGAAGTGCATTAGTTTGAGCTTTATACAAAATTATCAAAACATTATAATCAATTAAATCATAAAATTTCAACAGTTTTGTTTGATAAAACAAAATGCTTGAAGGATGATGAGAATTCTTTCTGGTGATAATTCTAATAGCTCTTTTCTGCAATATAAAAATTGGCATGGTAATTGATTTACACGCCGTACCCCAAACGCTAATACCATAAATTAAGTGTGGCACAAATAATGTATTGTACAACAAATATAGTGCTTTATCATTTAGTAAATCCCTAACTCTGTAAAATATCGCAATAGACCTCGATAATTTTGCTTTAACTGAACTTACATGATGTTTCCAAGACAATTTTTCATCAATAATGATGCCCAAGAACTTCGCTTCAGAAACTCTTTGAATCACAGATCCATCAATTAAAAATGGAAAATCAATTGATTTATTTTTATTACTAAAGATCATATAACTAGTTTTATCCAAATTTAACGTTAATTTATTCATTTTAAACCAATTCTGAATTTTTGCAAGTTCTGTCATCATTAATTCTAAAGTTTGTTGAATATTGTTACCACAACCGAAAAAAGTGGTGTCATCAGCAAAAAGAATGCACTTGAGGAGTCCTGATACCTGTACCAAATCATTTATATATAATATAAATAGTTTTGGTCCTAGTATCGATCCCTGAGGAACTCCACATGTTATAGTGCTGAGCTCAGATTTCACCTCATCCATCTGCACAAACTGTTTCCTTTTACTCAAGTAACTACAAACCCATTTCAATGCCAATCTAATAATTAATAAGTAATATGTCCGCTGTGTGGAAGTATTTTACACTAAACACCATAAGACAGCAAGTCTTTTCTGCCCGTCATGGAGGAGGGGCAGACTGAGTGCGGCTGACCGAAATCAGACTGCCTTCTCCTGACTGAACGAAACTAACAGACCGCTGAAGTCCCGGAGTTTGAATGTTTACCGAGAAGTTGTTAAACTTCATCGTAATTAATGACCAACTGCTATCAGTTGTAGAAAACAAAGGATTTCGCAGCTTGATACTTGCAGCCAAGATATAGTTTACCCTCCAGGAAATATTTACAACAGTAGACAATCATAAAAAAACATATTAATTAAAAATTACAAGAAAATTGTATTAAAAAAACTGCTACATTATAAAACAATGTAAAATACTAAAAAAAGGAACATGTCTGTGTTGGTTTATGCCATGAAATTAGCAGATGAAAAGCTATTTAATGCTTTCTTTAATTTATTTATTCATTCATTTAAAAGAGACAAAATTTAAAAAAAAACATCGAAAAGAAAACACTGAATGAAAAGAGTGCAGAAAGAAGAAAAAAAACTTATATCACCCCCTTATTTAAAATAATATAAAAATAGTTTTAAAAAAACGATCACTTAAATTAATCACTTTAATATCCACTTTAAAGCTAGGAATAATATAAAACACGTTTTGTGTTAGCAGGATTTAATTTTAACTTTGAAACTTATCCAACATTAATAAAACTGACCTCAAGTTGTCTTTTTGAACATGCATGCATATATGTGTTCATATTGTAGTTGAGAGGAGATTATTACAGCCTCATATAAAATCAATGATGATGATGATATTGGAACTGGATCGGTATCGGCCGATATCCAGATTTAAGTATCGGGATCGGATCGGAAGT
>JBBPBX010049844.1:0-20269 GCA_038048925.1 Garcialebias charrua | reverse complement strand
ACACACATACAGTAGTGAATCCATCAAATAGTCACTATTCATCATGGACTTGACTTCCGGGAGTGGACGCGGGCACACCTTGGCTGCCGCTGCTCCTCGAACTTTTTGCTCCTCGTACTTTTTTCTTGTTACTTTCTGCTGTTTTTTTGCTGACCCTTGTTGGGCATTTCTACCTTTCTGTGATTAAGAGATAGAGCACCTGTCTTATCTGACTGCGCTGTGGCTCTGCCGACGTTACACGTTGCCGGTCAAAGCAGATGACCGCTTGTCCTGAGCCTGGTTCTGCTAGAGGTTTCTTCCTTCTAAAATGGAGTTTTTCCTTTCCACTGATGTCATTGTGCTTGCTCAGGATGGGAGACTATAGCGTGGCCAAGATTTAACTTGTTTGCTGGATTCCTTAGATAGCAAACTTACTAGTCTAACTGGAATTTTGGGCTGTCAACCTCCCGTTAACTCCAGCACAAATTTTGTTTGGAGAACCACGTATTTGCATTTATTGTTCGCTTACCTGCTGCCTGCAGTGTCATCTGGACTGTTCTGGATTCTCTCCTGTGCTCCTCTCTGAGGTAATGCTTGTTCAGATTACCTCTCACTGCTTCTTGTATATTTTTTTCGGAGCCGTGGGTCTGCTGTTAGCGGCTAGCTCTGTGCTAGCTTCCACCGGCTCGTCGATGTTGACCTACTCCGCTTCATAATTATTTGGTCTTAACAACTGCTCCATTCCTCCTTCTATTTCCACCATCAAACAACTGGGACTTCTGCGTAGACCCCGTTACATCCATAGAAGCTCTCAGAAGAAATCAGTTTATTCTCAAAAAGCTGGGTCGGACTCCATACTTTCTCTTTGGGCCACGCGCCGTGTCACACCTCGATTACGTCATCAGAACGCTGCGTCTGTAGTCTCTTGTAGTCCACAGTGCACGGAGTGGCAGGGGAAACGTGGAGTGGACTTCAGTCTGCTTAAACCGGTTCAAAAAGCTCATACTCCAACTGGTATTAAAATAGAACTTTTCAATGTACAATCTCTATCCAACAAATCATGTCTTATTCATGATCACATTCTGGAGAAGAACTTGGACCTCATGTGCCTCACAGAAACTTGGCATCAACCAGATGTGTACAGTTCTCTAAATGAAGCTTGTCCCTCTGGATACAGTTATCTACAGAGAGCCAGCAGCACTGGCCGCGGTGGTGGTCTGGCTGTGATCTATCGCAGTAATTTAAAATTGTCACATCTGGCTTCTCAGGATTTCTCTTCTTTTGAATGTTTGGCCTTCAACCTCAAAGCCCCACTTCTGATGAACGTTATATTGATTTATAGGCCTCCCAAACCACATGTTTCATTTAACTCAGAAATGACCTCCTCATTTTTTTCTGCTCCTCCCCTGTGAAAACTATTTTTCTTGGCGATTTAAATATCCACATGGACAATTCCTCTTCCCCTCTGGCAACAGATTTTAAGTCTCTTTTGGACTCTCTCAATCTCACTCAACACGTTGACGCCCCTACGCACAACATGGGGCATACTCTGGATTTGGTGATTACAGACAATGTACTCATCAATAACTTATCTGTATATGACCTGGGTGTCTCAGACCACAGTTTCATCTCCCTAGAAGTGCCTTCATCTTCGCCTGCTTCAAACCCAAAAAGACCTATCCAGTTCCGTGACTTTAAAAACATTTCCCCTGCTGTTCTGTCCGCTGATCTTCACGCCCTGACCGTTGTCAATCATTCATCTGCAAACGACTCTGTAGATTACTACAACAAATCTCTCCAAGAGCTTCTGGACCTACATGCTCCCTTGAAGACAAGACTTGTGTCTTTCTCCCGTTCAGCCCCCTGGTACACTGGTGAGCTAGGCAAGATGAAGGCAACTGGTTGTGCTATTGAGAGACGTGTAAAATCATCTGGTCTCTCTGTACATAAGCAGGCATACAAAGAACATCAGAAAGCGTACGTCTATGCTCTTAAAGAAGCACGCTCCAAATATTATTCCAACATCATCAACACCTGCCCTGGAAATTCTAAACAGCTCTTCTGCACAATAACTCGTCTGCTTAATCCCATTAAACAAACTCCTGAAGACTCTGATCAAAAATGCGACCTGTTCCTTTCATCATTTAAAAACAAAGTTGACACTATCAGATCTCAGCTCCACAACCTCCCTGTTCTTTGTTCACCATCTACCCATCTGCTTTCTGGATCCCTGTGCAACTTTGATGAGGTTGTTCAGAGTGAGGTGGAGACCATCATCAAGAAAATGAAGCCTTCATCCTGCACCCTGGATCCCTTCCCCTCGTCTCTCATGAAATCCAATCACTTTGCAATACGCCCATTAATCACACAAATAATAAATAAGTCTCTACAATCTGGTCATGTTCCATTGCCTCTAAAAACTGCCATCATTAGGCCTCTTCTGAAAAAATCTAATTTGGATCCCGACATTTTTTCTAATTACCGCCCAATTTCCCACCTCCCATTTCTGTCTAAAGTGCTGGAGAAAGCAGTTGCTGCTCAGCTGCAGGACCACCTACAGCAACACTCCCTGTATGAGAAGTTTCAGTCTGGATTCAGAGCAGCTCACAGTACTGAGACTGCATTGCTGAGAGTTACCAATGATGTCCTCATGGCTGCTGACACTGGTTCTCCCTCCATCCTTGTCCTCCTTGACCTCACTGCAGCCTTCGACACTGTGGACCATAGTATCCTCCTCCACCGTCTTCATGTGGAGGTCGGTCTCTGTGACACTGTCCTGGACTGGTTCAAATCTTTCCTCTCCAATAGGCTGGAGTGTGTTAGTCTTGGCAATGCCACTTCCCAGACAGTCTGTGTCTCCTGTGGTGTCCCTCAGGGGTCAGTTCTGGGGCCCCTGCTGTTTTCCCTTTACATGCTGCCTTTAGGTCAAATTATTAATCAGTTCAACATTTCTTTTCACTGTTATGCCGACGATACACAGCTTTACATCAGGACTGGAGCATCATCATCACCATTGTCATCTCCATCTTCACTCACTGCCCTCTCTACCTGCCTGGAGGAAATAAGGGCATGGATGAATCAGAACTTTCTTCAATTAAACTGCTCCAAGACTGAGGCCATACTGATTGGCACCCCTCACCAGGTACAAACATCAACTATAACAACAATTTCCTTTTCTGGACAAGACATCCCCCTCTCCACCTCTGTTACAAATCTTGGAATAAAAATGGACTCTCATCTTACATTTGAAAATCACATTAAGCATCTGTTTAAAACCTGCTTCTTCCATCTTCGAAACATCTCCAGACTTCGCCCATCTCTAACTTTTTCTGATGCTGAGAAGCTCGTCCATGCTTTTGTCTCCTCCAGGCTCGACTACTGCAACTCCCTGTTTATTGGAATCCCTGGCAAATACCTTCAGAAGCTTCAATATATTCAAAACAGTGCAGCTAGGATCTTGTTGAGAGCTCATAAATTTGAACATATTACGCCCATTCTCCATGACCTACATTGGCTTCCTGTCACCTACAGAATTCAGTACAAAACTGCTCTTATTACCAATGCTTACACGGAACTTCACCTGATTATCTAAAATAGATCCATCCATCCATCTTCTTCCGCTTATCCGGGGTCGGGTCGCGGGGGTAGCAGCCTAAGTAGGGAGGCCCAGACTTCCCTCTCCCCAGCCACTTGGAGCAGCTCCTCCGGGGGAATCCCAAGGCGTTCCCAGGCCAGCCGAGAAACATAGTCCCTCCAGCGCGTCCTGGGTCTTCCTCTGGGTCTCCTCCCGGTGGGACATGCCCGGAACACCTCACCAGGGAGGCGTCCAGGAGGCATCCTAACCAGATGCCCGAGCCACCTCAACTGGCTCCTCTCGATGTGGAGAAGCAGCGGCTCTACTCCGAGTCCCTCCCGGATGACTGAGCTTCTCACCCTATCTCTAAGGGAGAGTCCAGCCACCCTGCGGAGAAAACTCATTTCAGCCGCTTGTATCCGAGATCTTGTTCTTTCGGTCATAACCCAAAGCTCATGACCATAGATGAGGGTGGGAACGTAGATCGATCGGTAAATTGAGAGCTTTGCCTTTTGACTCAGCTCTCTCTTCACCACGACAGACCGGTACAGCGCCCGCTTCACTGCGGACGCTGCACCTATCCGCCTATCGATCCCACCAGAGCCGTATATAGTGAGAGTTGCGACACTCCCATTGACTCCCATAGAAAGAATGGAATGCGGAAGTCACGTGGGTCACGGACCTGCTGAAAGTTACATACAGCTGCGTTTCTACCATTGAACGCAGTACATTCTCCGTGTTTTCTCTGGTAAGTTGATGAAAATACAGCATTTTTTTGCCACTTTGAGGTGTTAGCTGATTGTTCTGACCACAATTTATCAACGCTAACACTTCATGTCGCCAGTTTTTTGTTAATTTAACATGTTAAATTGCTAGTTGTGTGTTAACTGTAGCTAGCTCTGCTATCATGATGGTTTAACTGGGTCTATTTCTGTCTAATTCATCGTTTTAAAATATCCATTACAGCTTAAATTTTCAAAAGTTTATATTTTTATTTTTTATGATAATTCCAGAAAATACTTAGCCTTTTTTCTGAGATTGTTGTGGTTTAATTTAGTTCAAATTATAGATCCTTTGTCAAAGACTGCAGCATAAATTGTGACATTATCATTAAAGAAAAATGTGATTGTAGAGATGAGTAAATTGTTTTGTTTTCCAGGTGAACCACAGAATGACTTCAGAGAACTGCATTCAAACAAAGTATCATAAAGGTACAAGTTCTCGTTTTATGTCTTCCCAAAACAATAATTTCTGAATCAAGAAGTTTGAATAAAATTATTTTAACACCATAACCGTCACAAATTGGTATTTACTGCAGGACTGTTAATTTGAATTTGTATTATAGTATTAGTTTAGCGTATGGTAATCATGGGCCAAGTTGAGATTAGGCTCTCTTTCAAGACAGAACAAGAAATAAGAATTATTTCTGTTATTTCTTTGCACATCATGACATGAAGGAAGAATGCTTTCTAATAGACTTGCTTCTCTCCATAGAGTATCCATGGTGTTGGGGAGCTCCATGAAGGATTTTTACCAAAGGATGATGACAACAGTGACGACAATAGACAGTTATATCCACAACTTATATCCACAACAAGATCCACAACTTCTCCTCCTCCACCATAACCCTCAGCACTGGCTCTCCTCAAGGATGTGTGCTGAGCCCTCTTCTGTTCACTCTGCTCACATATGATTGTACAGCCACACATCCAGGCTGTCATATTGTAAAGTTTGCAGATGATACAGCGGTGGTGGGATGCATCACAGACAATGATGAATCCAGCTACAGACAGGAGGTGGAACACCTGGAGAGCTGGTGCAAAGAGAACAACCTTCACATGAATGTGAAGAAGACGAAGGAGATGATTGTGGACTTCAGAAGGAACAAACACACCCACGCCCCACTGAACATAAGAGGATCTGCGGTGGAGGTGGTCTCCAGCTACAAGTACTTGGGTGTACACTTGAATGATGACCTCAGCTGGAGCAACAACACCACCAGCCTGATCAAGAAAGATCATCAGAGACTCTACTTCCTCAGACGGCTGAGACGAGCTGGTCTGGGAAGCTCAGTCCTCACCTCCTTCTACAGGTGTGCAGTGGAGAGCATCCTGTGCTCCAGCATCAACGTGTGGGATGGAGGCTGCACAGCTGCAGAAAGAAAAGCTTTACAGAGAGTGGTGAAGGCTGCACAGAAGTCTGTTGGAGTCAGTCTCCCCACCATCACCATCAACCGGTTCAGTTCAGGATACAGTTCAAGCTGCTCCTGTTTGTTTTCAAAGCTCTGAATGGACTTGCTCCTCTGTACATCTCAGAACTTCTGAAAGTCCATCAGCCCAGCAGAGCTTTACGATCTGCCAGTCAACACCTGCTGGAGGTGCCTCGCTCAAGGTACAAACAATGGGGAGACCAGTCTTTTTCTGTTGCCGGCCCAAAAGCCTGGAACAGCCTCCCCCTTGAGCTGCGTGCCACCTCTGATCTGACTCTGTTCAAAACCAGACTGAAGACCCACTTGTTCAAAAAAGCTTTCAGTGTGTAACTTTTATTACTTTTGGTATTTTAATATGTAGCATTTTTTATTTCCATTGCCTTTTTACTTCCACTTGTTCAAATAAGCTTCCAGCGTGTAACATCACATCATGCTGATGCTGATCTGTTGTCATGTTGCTGTGTTCACCTGTGACCATCTGCTCATACAGACTCATGTTTGTGCTGCTGTTTATAATGATGTTTTTCTACTACATTAGGGCTTAGTGTATTACTAGTTGATGTTTTTCTTCTTTTCTTTTTCTCTTGCATTTGTTGTTGGATGTAACTGGGACCCTGTGTACATAATCTCGTTTTCATCACATGTACCACATGCGGTGCAAATGACAATAAAACTCTCTGACTCTGATAATAAAAGAGGCATACAGATTTTTTAAAATTTTAATGAAATTAAAATAAGATTGCAAAAACAGCTAGATTATAAGGTGAATGTAGAAAACTAAAACCAGGAACTTTAGCAAAATATGTGAGATCACTGGTCAGGGAAAGTTCTGCTGTTCTTCTCATTTGGTTCTGGGCGATGAAAACAAACGGTTGGAACCTTCTTCAGTCTCACACGGCCTGACTGTGTCTTTGTGAAGTGCCCTCTCTCAAAATGTGCCTGTAGAGTGATACTAGTTTATTTCCTTGCACATTTCTTTGACAGTTAAACATTTTGAGCCCTGATTCAGAATGTTTTGTGTGCAGATTAAATTTACATTACTCACTTTGTGTTGTTGGGATGATTATGTAATTAATAAACAGTATAAATAGTAGTGAAGTAGGCCTACTTCATTAAAGCTTGTTTTACAGACATATTTTATAATAAATTGTTTGGTAATTTATTTTTGCACAATTAACACTTATTTTGTCACCTGTTATGATTTTAACTAGAAACTGTTTCATTTAAATTAACATTTTAATCAGTGAATTACAATTTTACAACAGTCAGGTCAGGCTACAAGCACAATCAACTCTGTCATCCAGGTACTCGGTTGCTAATTTTAAAAAAATTGAACAACTATCTAATGTGCAGAAATGAAGACTTCATCCCAGATGATCTGGTAAACTGGAGCAGATACTGCTGGCATGAAGGACAAGGTGGAGAATTATCATGCAGAGAACATCAGAAATAGCTTACTAGGTGTTACTCTGTTTTTAATTTAAAAAAATGTTTTATGTGTAACATAAAACACTGTTGACATGGCTATACTGGTCATTGTATTGTATAGTAGACATGTATTTTCTAATGTGTTTACAGTCTCGTTTCACTGTAATGATAAAAGCATCTGCCACGTCTAAAAATGCTTTAATAAAACGCATAGTCAGTGAAATAATCAGTAATCATTTAAGTAATCAGTTTGTTACTGCTCAATAATTACTGAAAGACGCTGGACAAAGTAAGAAAAGTCTATTTTTGTGTTCTGTTGCGCCAGTAGCTGCTCAAACTGACTGGCAGCGATGAGCTGCTTGTAACTACTGGGAGCTGCATGAACCACGTGACCGCCTAGCAGCGAGTACAAAGAGTGTCACAACTCTCACTATATACGGCTCTGGATCTCACGCTCCAGTTTTCCCTCATTCGTGAACAAGATCCCGAGATACTTAAACTCCTCCACTTGGGGCAGGACCTCCTCCCCGACCCGGAGAGGGCATGCTACCCTTTTCCGGCTCAAGACCATGGCCTCGGATTTGGAGGAACTGATCCTCATCCCGGCCGCATCACACTCGGCTGCAAACCGCTCCAGTGAAAGTTGTAAATCACGAACTGATGAAGCCAGTAGGACCACATCATCTGCAAAAAACAGAGAAGCGATTCTAAGGTCACCAAAACGGATCCTCTCAACACCTTGGCTGCGCCTAGAAATTCTGTCCATAAAAGTTATGAACAGAATCGGTGACAAAGGGCAACCTTGGCGGAGTCCAACTCTCACCGGAAACGAGCCTGACTTACTGCCGGCAATGCGGACCAAGCTCTGACACCGGTCGTACAGGGACCTAACAGCCCATATCAATGGGCCTGGTACCCCATACTCCCGGAGTACCCCCCACAGAACCCCCCGAGGGACGCGGTCGAATGCCTTCTCCAAGTCCACAAAGCACATGTAAACTGGTTGGGCAAACTCCCACGCACCCTCCAGGACCCTGTTGAGGGTGTAGAGCTGGTCCAGTGTTCCACGACCAGGACGAAAACCACACTGCTCCTCCTGAATCCGAGGTTCGACTATCCGACGGACCCTCCTCTCCAGAACCCCTGAATAGACCTTACCAGGGAGGCTTAAGAGTGTGATCCCCCTATAGTTGGAACACACCCTACGGTCCCCCTTTTTGAATAGGGGAACCACCACCCCAGTCTGCCAATCCAAGGGAACTGCCCCCGATGTCCACGCGATATTGCAGAGTCGCGTAAGCCAACACAACCCTACAACATCCAGAGCCCTAAGGAACTCCGGGCGAATCTCATCCACCCCCGGAGCCTTGCCACCGCGAGCTTTTTAACCACCTCGGCGACCTCAGCACCAGAGATCGGAGAACCCGACCCAAAGTCCCCAGGCTCCGCTTCCTCAGTGGAAGACGTGCCAGTAGGATTGAGGAGGTCTTCGAAGTATTCCGCCCACCGACTCACAACATCCCGAGTTGAGGTCAGCAGCACGCCACCCCCACCATAAATGGTGTTGGTCGCGTACCTCTTTCCCCCCCTGAGACGCCGGATGGTGGACCAGAATCGCCTCGAAGCCGTACGGAAGTCATTCTCCATGGCCTCTCCGAACTCCTCCCACGCCCGAGTTTTTGCCTCAGCAACCACCCGAGCCGCATGCCGCTTGGACTGCCGGTACCTATCAGCTGCTTCCGGGGTCCCACAAGCCAAAAAGGCCCAATAGGACTCCTTCTTCAGCCTGACAGCATCCCTCACTGCCGGTGTCCACCACCGGGTTCGAGGGTTGCCACCACGACAGGCACCAACAACCTTGCGGCCACAGCTCCGATAAGCTGCCTCGACAATAGAGGCGCGGAACACGGCCCACTCGGACTCCATGTCCCCCGCCTCCCTCGGAACGTGTTCAAAGCTCTCCCGGAGGTGGGAGTTAAAGCTCCGTCTTACGGGAGACTCTGCCAGACGTTCCCAGCAGACCCTCACAATACGTTTGGGTCTGCCAGGTCTGACCGGCATCCTCCCCCACCATCGGAGCCAACTCACCACCAGGTAGTGGTCAGTTGACAGCTCCGCCCCTCTCTTCACCCGAGTGTCCAAGACATGCGGCCGCAGATCAGATGAGACGACAACAAAGTCGATCATCGAACTGCGACCTAGGGTGTCCTGGTGCCAAGAGCACATATGGACACCCTTATGCTTAAACATGGTGTTCGTTATGGACAATCCATGACGAGCACAGAAGTCCAATAACAGAACACCACTCTGGTTCAGATCAGGGGGGCCGTTCCTCCCAACCACACCCCTCCAGGTCTCACTGTCATTGCCCACGTGAGCGTTGAAGTCCCCCAGTAGAACAAGGGAGTCCCCAGGAGGCGCACTCTCCAATACCCCCTCCAAGGACTCCAAAAAGGGTGGGTAGTCTGAGCTGCCGTTTGGTGCATAGGCACAAACAACAGTCAGAGCCCGTCCCCCCACACGTAGGCGAAGGGAGGCTACCCTCTCGTTCACCGGGGTGAACCCCAACGTACAGGCACCAAGATGGGGGGCAACCAGTATGCCCACTCCTGCTCGGCGCCTCTCACCAGGGGCAACTCCAGAGTGGAAGAGTGTCCAACCCCTCTCAAGGAAACTGGTTCCAGAGCCAGAGCCATGCGTTGAGGTGAGTCCGACTATTTCTAGTCGGAACCTCTCAACCTCACACACTAGCTCAGGCTCCTTCCCCACCAGAGAGGTGACATTCCATGTCCCAATGGCCAGCTTCTGTAGCCGAGGATCAGACCGCCAGGGTCCCCGCCCTCGGCCACCACCCATCTCACATTGCACCCGACCCCTTTGGCCCCTCCCACAGGTGGTGAGCCCATGGGAAGGGGGACCCACGTCTCCTCTTCGGGCTGTGCCCGGCCGGGCTCCATGGGTAAAAACCCGGCCACCAGGCGCTCGCCAGCGTGCCCCACCTCCGGGCCTGGCTCCAGAGTGGGGCCCCGGTGACCCGCGTCCGGGCGAGGGAAAACTTAGTCCATTAATTGTACTCATCATAGGGGTTTTTGTTTTTCTAAAATACATTCTTGCACCATATTCATCCACCCGGTCTCTACGATCACAGAACAGTAATCTCCTTCACATTCCACGAACCAAATTAAGGACTATGGGAGACCGGGCATTCAGTGTGGCTGCCCCCCGCCTATGGAACTCCCTCCCTGACTACCTGAGAGCTCCACAGTCACTGGTTTACATTAAAACTGGCTTGAAGACCTTTCTTTTTAAACAAGCTTACTATGCCTCCTCATGATTTTCTCTTTGTTCTTAGTTGTTATTATTATTGATTTTACTTGTATTATCACTTGTTTTATTTTTGATTTTGTTGCACTTTGTAGCACTTTGAGATTTGTGTTAATGAAAAGTGCGTTATAAATTAAATTCATTATTATTATTATTATTATTATTATTATTATTATTATTATTATTATTATTATTATTATTATAAAGTTTGGTTTAGTTAAATATACACACACTCTCAAAGACATGTTCATGATGAGAGGGAGTAAACATTTACGAAGCATCTTGCTATAAATTTTGCTTGATATAAATAAAAAATAATGAACCATAAGACACGGACATGTTGGTATCAGGGAGTGTAGAGATGAATTATACATTTCTGTGGGATCCCTATTACAAATTAGGGCTCTTCAAATCTTTCCACACAACACACAGAGCTGTGTTGAAAGAGTTTCATCACTTCACTCCAGGAACGTTTAGTTATTTAAGGTATTTTGTGACCAGTTACTAATATTTTTTATAAAATTAAAGGCTACGTGAGGCATGACCAGACAGCCCCAGCCACTTGTTTTGTATATTTTATTAATAGTGTATTAACTTAATTATAACAAAAGGCCATGCCAATAAATTCTGTCATCCTTCATTGCACTTTACAGGTCCATTGATGTCAGGTTTGTTAGCTATGTGTTCTGAAAATGCTTTAGCATTTGCATTTGAATACTGGTCAAAGCTCTCATAGGGCACAAGAAAGGTGAAGGACCCCAGAGTGCCATTATGCAAGCAGGAGACTGGCAGAGGGAGGTAAAAAGGGTGGTTTAGGACATCCTAAGCTAATGATCAAAACCAACTGGAGACCAGAATACACATGATAATAAAGCTTATGAAAAACAAGTCCAAACTAGAATAATTTCACAAAATGCATTATGATCTATAAATTGTAACAGCTGAATATGACAAGCCATGTATTTGAAGTTTAGTGCTTAAAAGCTTAAAATTTGCATTAATTCATGGTTAAATTGTGTTGCAAAGATAAAGGAGCAATCTAGGTAATGCAGATCTGAGTATAAATATAATTACTTGAAGGCATTTAACATGGGAAATGCATTAAGTGGGCTGCTGCACCTCATTTAAACATCAAATAATCAGTGCACATGATGTATGCATAGCTTATATCAAGATTAGACGTGAGCATTTAGCCACCTGAATTAAATGGCTAATACATGTACTGTGAAAAACAGCTGTATGAAAAAAACAATTCTAGAAAAAAAAAACTAAAATTACAAAATCATGAATAATGTACAGTTTTTATTAGAAAATAAACTGTCATTATGAAAAATAATGTTTTGGTTGTTTCTGGGAACTTTTATTTCCTAATGCTATATTCATCTCTGGACTGTTTTAATTTGTTTCAGATCAAAAAATTAAATGAAAAGAAATAACAAAGCTGAAAATTGACAATGCAAACCTGAAGGAATAGTTATTACTCTTAGAAGTGGGTTTTGGTGGAAGTATTTTGAATAATTAATGTCTTACCTGTTGTAAATAGCTCATTGAGCAACTTCACTTTGGAAAAATAAAGTTTAAGTTTAACTGGTTTGGCAAGCTAACGGTTAATCTAAACAAGGTCAAGATCAAAATGACTGCCATCTTAAAACAATTCATATTTGTAGTACATGCAAATACTATTTTATAATTCTTTAAACACCTGACTTGTTTGCATTACACAGTTGTTTCAGCAGTAATATGATATTACCTTTTTGAAGTGCCTCTGTATCATTAGTGCCACAGCCAGCTGCTGCTGCATATTTTGCTGTTTGCAAATAGAATTCTGATCTGTGGAATGCAACATTTATGATTGTGTAAATATTTATGTAATAGCATTCACATGAACCACTCGGCAATCAACTTTGCTTGTAGCCTTCACTTACACTAGTCATCAGTTTGTCAGTCTAGACAAAATTAAACTCTGTCTTTCCAAACGCAGCCATTAAAACACCTATGATGAACTACAAGTAAGAAATCATTCATTCCTAAACTTTCCTAAGCTTTCCATAAAATTGAAATTGATCTCTTTAAGTACCTTGCTATAGTTTTCTCAAACGATTGGGTCAAAAATAAACAATGTGTCAACTTCCATTTCAGTGTGTGCCTGCATTAAGATGTACAAAAGGTCATTATCGAAAATTGGGTGCCATGACAAAATGGAAGATGGCTGCTGCCATATGTGAACTAGCAACCCCATCATTTGAGGAAACAATGCTTCCTAGTTTTTATATTGCTTAAAAGTATAGTTTTTTCAAATTATCGGGGAGGCCACCATCATCAACCCCAACCCCATCCCCTCCCCTTAGCACCGCCATTGTTTCTGGGGGTGGATAAAATGACTCCCTCCGCTCACCAGGATCCCTCACTCTGCACTGCCTCAGACAAGCTGAATACTTGTAATACTGTGTAACGCCCCACCCACTTGAATATCTTGCACTAAAAACTATTAAGCTTTACTTGCATCCTTTGTTCAATTCCAGTGCAGAAAGTGCTAATCTCAAAAACTACACAACATTTGGGATGGAAGAAATGGCTCTTTGAAGGGAACCGGATCTTGGCGATTAATTTACTTCACAAAGCCGTTGAGCTGATTGGTTCAATTTTGAACGAGGGACATCATCATGTACGGGTATACGTCATTGCATGTGGAGTACATGATGACATCAAGACCATGTGGTACGTCAGGGCAGTACCACGTGTCTTGTCAAGAGAGGAGACCCTCAGCTCCAACCTCCATTCCTGAACTGCTGCACCCTTTGCCTGTTTTATTTCATCACAGCAAAAAAAGCAAGGGAGGAGCTTTTGTCTGTAGGCTTGAGAAGGAAACCATGAAGAAATTATGAGGAGGGAATAAATAAATCTAGGAATGACTATTTACTGTCTGAAACTCAGTTCTTATTGTTGTTTTTGTCAGTTGTTCAAACAATCTGGGTCGTTTGTGAATGTCACATCTCTGGCAAATATTCACAATTAAAATCCCTAAACTCCCTTGAACTGAAAAATATATTTGAATGAGAAGCCAAATGTCTTCAACTAACAAAATAACAGAAAATAAGTCTGTTAGCTTTTGTTAAAACTCAGAGGATTTTCTTTGCCCTGGATGAAAATTTTGCTTGTCACAATTATAATCATTACAAACTGCTCTTGACCTTATTCAAAGATTACAAAGCATACATCCATCCATCCATCCATCCATCTTCTTCCGCTTATCCGGGGTCGGGTCGCGGGGGTAGCAGCCTAAGTAGGGAGGCCCAGACTTCCCTCTCCCCAGCCACTTGGAGCAGTTCCTCCGGGGGAATCCCAAGGCGTTCCCAGGCCAGCCGAGAAACATAGTCCCTCCAGCGCGTCCTGGGTCTTCCTCTGGGTCTCCTCCCGGTGGGACGTGCCCGGAACACCTCACCAGGGAGGCGTCCAGGAGGCATCCTAACCAGATGCCCGAGCCACCTCAACTGGCTCCTCTCGATGTGGAGAAGCAGCGGCTCTACTCCGAGTCCCTCCCGGATGACTGAGCTTCTCACCCTATCTCTAAGGGAGAGTCCAGCCACCCTGCGGAGAAAACTCATTTCAGCCGCTTGTATCCGAGATCTTGTTCTTTCGGTCATAACCCAAAGCTCATGACCATAGATGAGGGTGGGAACGTAGATCGATCGGTAAATTGAGAGCTTTGCCTTTTGACTCAGCTCTCTCTTCACCACGACAGACCGGTACAGCGCCCGCTTCACTGCGGACGCTGCACCTATCCGCCTATCGATCTCACGCTCCAGTTTTCCCTCATTCGTGAACAAGATCCCGAGATACTTAAACTCCTCCACTTGGGGCAGGACCTCCTCCCCGACCCGGAGAGGGCATGCTACCCTTTTCCGGCTCAAGACCATGGCCTCGGATTTGGAGGAACTGATCCTCATCCCGGCCGCATCACACTCGGCTGCAAACCGCTCCAGTGAAAGTTGTAAATCACGAACTGATGAAGCCAGTAGGACCACATCATCTGCAAAAAACAGAGAAGCGATTCTAAGGTCACCAAAACGGATCCTCTCAACACCTTGGCTGCGCCTAGAAATTCTGTCCATAAAAGTTATGAACAGAATCGGTGACAAAGGGCAACCTTGGCGGAGTCCAACTCTCACCGGAAACGAGCCTGACTTACTGCCGGCAATGCGGACCAAGCTCTGACACCGGTCGTACAGGGACCTAACAGCCCTTATCAAAGGGCCTGGTACCCCATACTCCCGGAGTACCCCCCACAGAACCCCCCGAGGGACGCGGTCGAATGCCTTCTCCAAGTCCACAAAACACATGTAAACTGGTTGGGCAAACTCCCACGCACCCTCCAGGACCCTGCTGAGGGTGTAGAGCTGGTCCAGTGTTCCACGACCAGGACGAAAACCACACTGCTCCTCCTGAATCCGAGGTTCGACTATCCGACGGACCCTCCTCTCCAGAACCCCTGAATAGACCTTACCAGGGAGGCTTAAGAGTGTGATCCCCCTATAGTTGGAACACACCCTACGGTCCCCCTTTTTAAATAGGGGAACCACCACCCCAGTCTGCCAATCCAAGGGAACTGCCCCCGATGTCCACGCGATATTGCAGAGTCGCGTAAGCCAACACAACCCTACAACATCCAGAGCCCTAAGGAACTCCGGGCGAATCTCATCCACCCCCGGAGCCTTGCCACCGCAGAGCTTTTTAACCACCTCGGCGACCTCAGCACCAGAGATCGGAGAACCCGACCCAAAGTCCCCAGGCTCTGCTTCCTCAGTGGAAGACGTGCCAGTAGGATTGAGGAGGTCTTCGAAGTATTCCGCCCACCGACTCACAACATCCCGAGTTGAGGTCAGCAGCACGCCACCTCCACCATAAATGGTGTTGGTCTCGTACCTCTTTCCCCCCCTGAGACGCCGGATGGTGGACCAGAATCGCCTCGAAGCCGTACGGAAGTCATTCTCCATGGCCTCTCCGAACTCCTCCCACGCCCGAGTTTTTGCCTCAGCAACCACCCGAGCCGCATGCCGCTTGGACTGCCGGTACCTATCAGCTGCTTCCGGGGTCCCACAAGCCAAAAAGGCCCAATAGGACTCCTTCTTCAGCCTGACAGCATCCCTCACTGCCGGTGTCCACCACCGGGTTCGAGGGTTGCCACCTCGACAGGCACCAACAACCTTGCGGCCACAGCTCCGATAAGCTGCCTCGACAATAGAGGCGCGGAACACGGCCCACTCGGACTCCATGTCCCCCGCCTCCCTCGGAACGTGTTCAAAGCTCTCCCGGAGGTGGGAGTTAAAGCTCCGTCTTACGGGAGACTCTGCCAGACGTTCCCAGCAGACCCTCACGATACGTTTGGGTCTGCCAGGTCTGACCGGCATCCTCCCCCACCATCGGAGCAAACTCACCACCAGGTAGTGGTCAGTAGACAGCTCCGCCCCTCTCCTCACCCGAGTGTCCAAGACATGCGGCCGCAGATCAGATGAGACGACAACAAAGTCGATCATCGAACTGCGACCTAGGGTGTCCTGGTGCCAAGAGCACATATGGACACCCTTATGCTTAAACATGGTGTTCGTTATGGACAATCCATGACGAGCACAGAAGTCCAATAACAGAACACCACTCTGGTTCAGATCAGGGGGGCCGTTCCTCCCAACCACACCCCTCCAGGTCTCACTGTCATTGCCCACGTGAGCGTTGAAGTCCCCCAGTAGAACAAGGGAGTCCCCAGGAGGCGCACTCTCCAATACCCCCTCCAAGGACTCCAAAAAGGGTGGGTAGTCTGAGCTGCCGTTTGGTGCATAGGCACAAACAACAGTCAGAGCCCGTCCCCCCACACGTAGGCGAAGGGAGGCTACCCTCTCGTTCACCGGGGTGAACCCCAACGTACAGGCACCAAGATGGGGGGCAACCAGTATGCCCACTCCTGCTCGGCGCCTCTCACCAGGGGCAACTCCAGAGTGGAAGAGTGTCCAACCCCTCTCAAGGAAACTGGTTCCAGAGCCAGAGCCATGCGTTGAGGTGAGTCCGACTATTTCTAGTCGGAACCTCTCAACCTCACACACTAGCTCAGGCTCCTTCCCCACCAGAGAGGTGACATTCCATGTCCCAATGGACAAAGCATACATGAAATAAATAAATAATCCATCTCTCTATCTCCATCTTATATTGCTTACATGTGGTTGGGTAGCAGAGGCCAAAGGCAGCGGCGACCGCCACTAGAGGGCGCTAGGGGCGCCGCCCCTCCTGGAACCTGCAGCTTTTCACCATTTGAAGATTTTTTTTTTTTATAAAAATGAAATAATTAAATAAAAATATTTCAAAATGTATGCATATATGTTTTTAGTTGTGTAGAATAAATATTTTATGAGTACTGATGAGTTGTTTGTTTCAAAAAATGTTTTCTGATTGTGACGTACTTCCGGTTCTCCGCTGGGCGCCGCCGGCCAGCTTTTCCATTGAATCTAATTATAACTAGCGCTAGCGCATGCGCAGTTATGTCCCATCTGTACAAAACTATTGGAGTCTTCAGGGCGCAGTTTTCGCTGACCGGAGGCCTGGACTCGTCTACTGAGATCGCTGCGGATCGACAGCGTGTTTCCGGTCGTTTATTCATTTATTTATTTTTAATTCTGGAAAATGAGCCGTGCACTGACCAGCAGGCTGGCTGCAGGTACGTTTTGAATCATGAAAGCCCTTCATCTAATGTATATTTGCATTTCTGACTTATATGCCTCTAAACTTTTATATAGCTGTTTGTCAAAAAAGCCTTCAGCTGACTGTTTATTCTGGTATTTGTGGAGCTAGCATGCTAATGCTAGCCTTTATCTAATGCTTATTACTATTCCTGACTGATATGGCTCTCAACTAGATGTTACAAAAGTGTTTTCTAAACGTTATGTGTTTAACAAAGGCTTTATTCTTACAGATTATTATTCAATTATTGTTGGTTTTTGAGCAGATTTAGTTCCATCTGAATCTTTGCTACTTGTTAAAACGCATTAAAAAGAAATCGGTCCTGCAGAAAAATGCTCTGATGCCACATTCAGTAATTATCTAAAACCAGAAAGTTCTTCAGACTCAAGAGGGAAATGCACAAGTGCAACTTGGAACAGTCTTGTCTGATCATTATTCCAAAAGAACATCACTTTTGAAAATCTACTTAGGAATTACTCGGTTTTGAAGCAAGTTATTTTAATATTATGATTATCAGGTGTTTATGTATTAATATTTTATCAGATGTTCGTGTGTTAATATAATGATTGTCAGTTGTTTATGTGTTAATGTTATGATTATCAGATGTTCATGTGTTGTGTTAATAGTATGAATATCAGATGTTCATGTGTTAATATTATGATTATCAGGTGTTTATGTATTAATATTTTGATTATCAGATGTTCGTGTGTTAATATAATGATTGTCAGTTGTTTATGTGTTAATGTTATGATTATCAGATGTTCATGTGTTGTGTTAATATTATGAATATCAGATGTTCATGTGTTAATGTTATGATTATCATATGTTCATGTTTTTAACTCAAGCTTGTGTACAAAAGTTGAGCTGAAGTCAAACCTGTTAAATATCAGACAATATAAACTTTTATATTCACCAGATGTCTGCTATATCAATCAATCACCTTTATTTTTCCAGGTAGAGTCCGTTGAGATGGAGATCTCTTTTACAAGGGTGACCTGGTCAAGTGGTCAGCAGCACACGTCACATGGTAATTGACAATAAGCATTTGCATTTACCAACAAAGATGGTTTTATGAACCTGTTTGTAGCAGCCCTTAAACATTTTTCTTCCACTGTACAGGAGGACATGGCAGGAGGTGATGATGAGGGGATCCTCTGGTCCAGCCTGGATGTTTCTGAGAAGTGGAGTCGCCACCGCTACAACCCAATACGGTACCCAAATACTAATACAATAGCATTGAGGAGGCTAGAAGCAGCTCTGTTCAACCAGTTACCTTTCTCTGACTGACTGATTACATTTTTAAATTAAAAAAAGGTGTTCAATACAGAAACAACTGGACTTTATTTGTAGCAGACAAAGTCCAGTTGTTTCTGTATTGAACACCTTTTTTTGATTTTATCATGTCCTGGATGACTGAGAATCTTCACCAGCATACATTTTTAAATCCCCAAGTAAGAGCAGTCGAGGAAGCTGTGATTTAAAATCAGAAGATTTACTGTAATGCTATAATGTAAACAGTGTTTAAATCTTGTGTGTCATTTAGCTCGTGTTAAACGTTTTCTACAGTAATGTAACATGGTCATCAAATTTGTGTTTACTAATTTTTTTTAAATATAACTGCTCTCTCTGAGCCTGTCTTACATCAAAATACACATTTTTTGGGGTGATAATACATCAAAGAAGACAAAGTCAGAATCTGTTGAACATTTTATTTTCTTACAAGATTTGGTTCACACAACCAGTTTACGGGTACATTGGTGCTATTTACAGCATCAAGTCACAACAGAAGTAGTCTCAGGGCACTGAACAGAAACAATCAAATATAAAAATAATAAGTTAACAGAAACTTTCATATAAAAATAATAACACTATTTATCTGAGGGGACTACTTTGAGTTTAACTCCATGTTATAAAAGAGCTACAGTAGTTAGCCAGAGTTCTTTCAGGATGAAATAATTTGAACTTCTGTTTGAATTTTAACTCTATGAACTTTTTCCTTTTTGTTAAATTTACTATGAATTTAGTATTCATTCAACCTTTATTTAGTCAGGTAAATCTTATTGAGCCTCGAGGGCTCATTTACGAAAGCGACCTGCTACAAACTAAAGAATGATGAACATCAATGATACAAATACATTAAACAGTAAACAAAACAAAAGAAAAAGTATCAAAAACATTATAAGGTAGATGTACAAAAACATCAAAGACAGGAACATATCTGCATTGGTTTTTGCCAGGATTCCAACAGATTCTGAAAACCATCCAGAGAGGTCAGGGCCGAGAGCTTCAGATCTTTAAGTATGTGTGTTGTGGACAGACAGTGTCTCCTGCAGTGGAGAACATGTTTGCTGGGTGTGGGAGAAGATTTAACACAAATACTGTATGAGTATGCAACATTAGATCTGACAGCAAAGGATAAGTCTTGTGTTGGTTCCACAGCAGCAGGGTCCTCCTCAGATCAGACAGAAAATGTCTGGTGGAATGTCCTGTCCATCTGCAGCCCTCTCTCCACTTGTTTCTTCATGGACATTATGTTCTGTGAGTCTTCCTCAGCAAAATCTCCTCCTGGACAGACTGCAGGGGAGATTGTTCCTAAACAAACAACAGTTCATCAGTATTATAAGTAAAAAGAGATTATTAAATCATTTTTAAGATTGAGAATGTATATAATTTCATCACACTTACACTGCTCCTTCATCCTCAAACTGCATGGTGACATCATCTCCACAGTATTTTTCTGTTGACCACAAAGAAAATTACTGTACTAGTATTTAGAGTTCAGATTTAGAGTTCAGATTTTAATAGCAGAAAGAACAGTTGTGTACTGATAGGTGCATACCGCCACCTACTGAGCATGAGTGTGCAGCTCATGGTCTCTTAAAATAACTGGACAGTACATGTATTTTTCTTTTAATGTTAGTGTTTTGTAAAAATATAAGCAGTGCTTTTCTTATTCTTGTTTTGTCCTTATCCCCTTCATTTCTTAATATATATATATATATATATATATATATATATATATATATATA
>JBBPBX010049843.1:14170-25197 GCA_038048925.1 Garcialebias charrua | reverse complement strand
AAATGTGCAACAGTTCTGGAGGACGTCAAAGTGATGGTTTCCTCTTTTTTTTTCTTTTTTTTTTCGACAAGGCTATGGGAACTGGGGGGTGCTCAGAGTACTACAGCACCCTCTTGTGGATGACAAGAACCATCACACAAAATAAAAAGGAAAAAGGCAATGAATGTGTATAAAAACATATCTACTTGTGTTCATCATCCAATTATATTTTTATAATGATTAAATAATGAAATTAAGTTCAATTTTAGATCAAATATGCAAAATTATTTTAGATATAGGCTAGCCATGCTGTGACAATCATATGGTGACTCACAACAGACATTTGCCATGTTAGGGCTCAGGGTATAAGTTTGAACTCAGCCTCTACACAGCAACAAATATTAGCTCAGTATCTGTCAAACGGACTGAGCTCTAGCCATCTTGTGTTGTGCTGTGGTGGCCATCTTGGATTCCAAAGGCAAATCAACCCAGTGATTATTTTTTTCTGAAATGTACGTTAAAATCCATTCAGTGGTTCACGAAATATTTTAGTAAAAGTGCAAATAAACGAACAAACACACACAGAGAAAGGCAAAAACATAATTAAACTTTGCAAAATAACACCCACAACAATTATTGACAGGAAACAGTAATTTACTGTGCTTCTAACAGCTGAGCTCATTTTCTTTTCCTTCACCTTTTAAACTGATGTGTGTACAAACACTTGTTGCTGATATAAGAGCAAACAACCTGTGCAAAGGAGGCAGTCGGATCAGATTTTTCAAACTTCCTGCAGTGTTTAGAGTTTAAACTGTTTATGGTAGTTTAAAGATTTTATATGTATAAAAATTAATGTTAGCTCATACTTCAGTAAAAAAAAAACTAAAAAAAAAAAACTCTCAGCTTTAATTTCCATAGATACAAAATCTATTTCATAAAAAAATCAAGTGTTTTTCAACCTTGGAAACAAAGATGTCATGTTATAAGGATGTCCTTAAAATAATAAATTTAAACATACTTTTTGTAGTTCAGTACAATAAAAAATCGGTTTAAAGTGAATGCATGTAATAAACTGATAAGACCGAAGACCTTTTTTTTTATCACATCCTTTTGATTTTGAAGTTTATATATTTTTCACTTCAATTCACTTCAATAATAAAAAAAAAGGTTACATCATGTCATCTGGACCAGTTTTTTAAAGTGAGAAACGTTTCATTCCCCATCCAGAGGACTTCCTCAGTCTAGAGCCTTCCAGCCAGATCTGTCCCATATAATAATAATAATAATATAATAATGTCACATTTGTCATCTGTGTATGTTTCCATACAAGACGAAATTAGTCTCTGCATTTAACCCAACCACCACCAGGTGGGGCAGTGGGCAGCTATTGAAAGCGCCAGGGGGGCAATTGGGGATGAGGTGTGCCGCCCATAGACACCACAAGGTATGCCGTGACTGGGGTTCGAACCTGGGTCCTTCGGGTCCCAAGTCGGTTCCCCTGCCTCTACACAATCTTGGCCCCCATGTAGCCTTCACTGCTGTGTTTCCAGCCAAACTCCTGTTGGAATCTCAAAAGTAGGAATTTTAACACATGCGAAACATGTCCATCCAAAACAATCAATCATCTTTTACAACAATCAAATGTTTTTGGCCAGATGGCCAATTTGCTGCTCACAGAAACAGCCTGAGGACAATCAAGGCCAAAGTCGTTCAGAAAAAGGGTGTTAAGCTCAATCATCCAGGTAGATGGCAACAAAAAATGTCAAATCGTTTCATCTGGACCACTAAGTTTCTTCAATTCAATTCAGTTTATTTATATAGTGCCATGTCCCAACAGAAGTGGTCTCAGGGCACTGAATAAAAACATTAACATACATTATAAAAGCCAATTACTAAAAGTAATCCATCTAAGGAAGCCAGCAGATTGCACTGAATCCATTTCATTGCAGTATCCCATCCTGAGCAAGCACAAAGGCAACAGTGGAAAGGAAAAACTCCCCTTTAACAGGAAGAAACCTCCAGCAGAACCAGGCTCAGGACGATTTGGTTTGAGAGGACAGGAAGGAGAAACAGACAAACACAGAATGGCAGGCCACTTTCTATTGGAGGAAAGACAAAAAAAAAAAAAACATGTTAAGAATAGAAATAAGTACAAATGCAAACAGGTAGAGCAGAGCAAGTAAAGACAGCCGAGTGAGGAAATGTGGTTTAGTCCTCCAGCAGTCTAAAGCATAGGATTCAAGGTTCTTTATTTCTTGTTCGCACGTGAGAACAAAATTGTGTACACAGGGGCCCAATAGCAACATAACTAAGGGAAAGCTCAAGAAACCAGAGACAACCCCAACTAGGCTTTATCAAAAAGGAAAGACTTATGGTAAGCCCAGTCTTAAAATAGACAATGTGTACAGCCTCATGGAAAAAAACTGGATATTGGTTCCTCAAGAGAGGTTTAAGCCTACATATATATAGCAGCACAAAAAGTCAACCCTAACTATAGGATTTATCAAAAAGGAGAATCTTAAAACTGGACAATGTGTCAGCCTCACAGACAGAAACTGGACGTTGGTTCCACAAGAGAGGAGCCTGAGAACTGAAAGATCTTCCTCCCAGTCTGCTTTTAGAAACTAGGAATCACAAGCATGCAGTCTGAGAGCGAAGTGCTCTGTTGGGAAAATATGGAACAAGAAGATCTGTAATATGAGATGCAGCTAGGTTGTTGATGGCTTTGTAGGTTAAAAGTAAGATTTTAAAATAAATTCTGAATTTGACAGGGAGCCAATGGAGAGAAGCTAAAACTGGAGAAATATGGTCTCTCCCAACTCTCATTAAAACTCTGGCAGCAGCATTTCGGATCAACTGAAGACTTTTATTTTATTTACTTGTTTATTTCGACACACAGATAACAAACAATTGCTACAGTTGAGTCTATATATGTGATAAATGCACAAACCAGTTTTTCTTCATCATTTTAGACAAGATGTTTCTAAATATAGTGACATTACGCAGGTAATATGCATAAGCGGTTCTGGTCACTTTTTGTGAACAACATATGGGCAAAATCCTTTAAATCCACAAATGTCTAGCATATTTTAAAACACTACTTAAATGTGTATTTAAGTAAAATAAAATGTATAAACACAGATATGTTCTATGAATCTCAGTGGAGTCTTTTGCACTTTTCAAAGCAAAGACTTATCTTGAAAGAGTCCTGAGTGTGAAAGGAAAATAAAAGTGCTGTCGGGGCAGCAAAAACTTATTCACTGATGTCACAGTGGAAAGAGAACAGGAGCAGAAACAGAGGACCGTGTTCTCTGAGTAGAATCAGAACTGAGCAGAGCAGAGCAGAACAAACAATGACCGGACACCAAGTGGAGGAGAGGAAGGCTTTTTATAAGGCAGAGGGAGAGTGAGTAATGAGAGCAGCTGGCTGATGAGAAACAGGTGAAAGTGATTAAGACTGAGGACTGGAGAAGCAGACTGAGGAGTGAGTGGAGAAGTAGACCGAGGAGTGAAATAAAGAAGTATGACAGGAGCAGAGCCTGTCATAACCCCGCCTCAAGCGTGGCACCTGACACCCCGAAGACGGGCCCCCACAAAACCAGGGAAGTCGGGGGGAGGAGACAGGACGGAGGGCACAAAAAGACAGATCCCCAAAAACAAGGCCGACAGGTAGGAGCCTGAAAAAGAAAAACAGAAAGGGGAACTACATCTATGCCCAAGAGGTCAGGTGGGCGGCCGTGAGGCTATCGAGTAGGCCGGAGAATGTTGGGTGGACGGCCGTGAGGCCGTCCAGTAGGCCGAAGGACGTTGGGCACTGCAGTTGCTGAGTCGGGCGCCGCCGAAGAGGAGTCGTCGGGGCGCCGCCGATGAAGAGGAGACGTCGGGCGCCGAGACGGGCGATGAAGAGTCAGGTGCCGAGACGGGCGATGAAATGTTGTCGGGCGATGAAACATCGTTGGGCGCCGAGACGGGCAATAAAACGTCGGGCAATAAAATGTCGTCGGGTGCAGTCGTGGAGTCAGGCGCCGAGACGGGCGATGAGACGTCTGCAGGCGGCGAGGAGACGGCCGTCGATGAGACTGGGTCCGTCTCTGCTATGAGACGTCGTCTGCTGCAGTCGGCGATGAGACGTTGTCTGCTGCAGTCGGCGATGAGACGTCGTCTGCTGCAGTCGGCGATGAGACGTCGTCTGCTGCAGTCGGCGATGAGACGTCGTCTGCTGCAGTCGGCGATGAGACGTCGTCTGCTGCAGTCGGCGATGATACGTCGTCTGCTGCAGTCGGCGATGAGACGTCGTCTGCTGCAGTCGGCGATGAGACGTCGTCTGCTGCAGTCGGCGATGAGACGTCGTCTGCTGCAGTCGGCGATGAGACGTCGTCTGCTGCAGTCGGCGATGAGACGTCGTCTGCTGCAGTCGGCGATGAGACGTCGTCTGCTGCAGTCGGCGATGAGACGTCGTCTGCTGCAGTCGGCGATGAGACGACGTCTGCTGCAGTCGGCGATGAGACGACGTCTGCTGCAGTCGGCGATGAGACGACGTCTGCTGCAGTCGGCGATGAGACTGCTGTAGTCGACGAGTCAGCCGATGGGTCTGCAGCTAGCGTGGGAGCCAGTCGAGGTCCCGGCGTGGGAACCAGTTGAGGTGCCGACGTAGGAACCAGTCGAGGTGCCGGCGTGGGAACCAGTCGAGGTGCCGGCGTGGGAACCAGTCGAGGTGCCGGCGTGGGAACCAGTCGAGGTGCCGGCGTGGGCGTGGGAACCGGATCAGGCAGCGATGATGAGTCAGCCACCGAGTCTGCCGTCGAGTCTGCAGCCGAGAAGTCCGGCGTGAGGTCTGCAGGCGGCGAGTCCGGCGTGAGGTCTAGGGTCCCACGTCAACCTCCCTTTCTGTGGCGGCGAGAAGCAGGGCAGGCAGGTGGGTCACTCTCAATACCCACAGAGAAAGATGGAGAACTGCTCCCTTCCACATCCACTGAGCAAGATGGTGCTGGGTCCGTGGGCGAGACCATATTGGCTGGTTCCGAGGGGATCCTAGAATGACCTGGGGGCAGATCAGTAGTTGGCAGGTAACAAGAGCGTAGCATTTGTCTCTCAGTCCAGGCTTCAGAAAACAGTTCGTACAGCCCCGGGTCATAACTTACAGACTCAAACCGGGTAAACACATTTACAAAGTCTTGACTGGCCACTAACCTTTCCTGCAGATGATAGGAAGTGCCTACAGCGTCAATATATTTACGTGTCACCCAATGGAGTAGGTCCCATTCAGAGCTACGCTCTGATGCTCACAAAACCTGCTGGGTCAGGGTCTGGTCTGGTCTGGTCTGGTCCGGTCCGGTCCGGTCTGGTCATTCTGACACGATCTTATAGTTTTGGACCCATGTGCAGGCAGAACAAACAATGACCAGACACCGAATGGAGGAGAGGAAGGCTTTTTATAAGGCAGAGGGAGAGTGAGTAATGAGAGCAGCTAGCTGATGAGAAACAGGTGAAAGTGATTAAGACTGAGGACTGGAGAAGCAGACTGAGTGAAATAAAGAAGTATGACAGGAGCAGAGCCTGTCACTATAATTACAAAAATCCCTGTAGGCTAATGAAAACTCAAAGTGTGACCCTCCTTAACAGTATAAAATATGATGCAAAACCTGCACCTACACAAGCACTGCACAAAAAGAACTTGCTTTGAAAACGTGGCTCATCTGTGACGCAAAATCAGGTTTGAAGCAATATTTGATTTCAACAGGCGCATTTAAAGAACGACAGCTGTCTTCAGTTGATTACCTCTTAATTTGCCAAATAAACGTAACCTGGTGAAACAAGCCCAGTTTATATTGTTACATTTTATTTTACATCACAAACAGTTGAACGCACAAAGAAATGAAACTGGAAAAAGCACAAACTACTTATAATGGAGCAAAAAAAGATCTTTCTTTGTTAAGCCCATAAAATACACACCAGCGTTTCAAAATTATTCCAATTATTTCATTTTCAGCCAACGCTTGTGGGTACGAGATTATTGTGGTCAAGTTCAAAGGGTTAAATTGATTCTTTCTTTTCTGCCCAGAGAAAGAGTGAACACAAGCCAAAGAGAGATGTTTTGTTGGCACTTCTGTTTTAATTTATCAACCCATGCAGCAAAGACACACTTGAAACGACCGAGGGTCAGAAAGAGTTTCACACTGAGACAAAGAACTCCCCTCTTCTTTCTCCCATCTCCTGTTGTCTCTTTTTTCAGGCAAACAAAACCATGCTTTACACAATTAAACATAACTGTGCAGGGTCACTCAAGAGGCTGCACATTTACTATCTGCTGTTGCCACGGCAACCAGAATTCTCTTTGCAGTTCTCTGGTGAACCTTCTCTGGTGAACCTTCTCTGGTGAACCGCTCACACTCAGACACAGAGATTACAGTCCACGCCATGTCCAGAAGTGGGCTATCACCATGTTTACGGAGCAAACGTCCATTAAGAGCATGTTCACACGGAGGCTGCTTTAATTCCTCGCAAAATCTTGGACAGTTTTGTTATTTTTTTGGTGTTTATTTAGTTTACAATCCCACCATTTCATTTCACATTGTCCCCTCTGAAGTCCATGACCATCGTCTGATTCACATCGATGTGAAGGTTGTTCTTCCTGCACCTGCTCTCCAGGTGTTCCACCTCCTGCCTCTAGCCAGACTCATCATTGCTTGTGATGCATTCAACCACCGCTGTATCATCTGCAAACTTTACAATATGACAGCCTGGATGGGTCGGGGCACAGTCATATGTTAGCAGAGTGTTTTGACCTTTGACGACGCACTTTTGTCGCAAATCACTCCTGAAACTTTTCTCCATCCACTCCATCCTGCCTGGACTCTCTTCTTCACCTCTTTACCACACTCCCCATTCTCCTGGACAGTAGAGTTGAAGTCCTGCACCTTTGTGACCTTTGCTCCTTGTACACTCACTGTTCTCTGTACTTCTCCATCAGCATTCTCAAAGCAAAGATGGCATCTGTGGTGCTCTTTCTTGGCATGAAACCATACTGCTGCTCACAGATAGTCACCTCTTGTCTAAGTCTTGCTTCCACAACTCTCTCCCAGAGCTTCATCGTGTGGCTCATCAACTTAATTACAACTCTGTACATCACCCTTGTTCTTAAAAATGGGCACCAGCACACTTCTCCATTCTTCAGGAATTTTCTCCCCCTCAAATATGCCATTGAATATTTGAGTCAAAAACCTCACTGCCATCTCTCCAAGACATTTCCAAACTTCCACTGGTATGTCATCAGGTCCTTCTGCCTTCCCCTTCTTCATTCTTTTCTGAGACTAGTGAAGCTAAAAAGATGCTGAAGACAGAAAAGCAAAGGGTCAGACATGTGAAGTCAGCAGAGCTAATCAAACCGGTGCAGGATATGGAAGAGTTGATGAAGTTTAGTCTACAAGGCCAATAAATGTCCACATAGTATCAGTAGTTTGCTTGGATGAGGGGAAAGGAATGTTTCAGGAATCAGGATTCAGTCCAATTTAAAGATGGACGCAACTAAAACAGACTAAATGTAAACTTGAATTTAAAATGTCCTTTTTCTTTTGCATTTCACTTGCAAAACCAGAGCTTACCACATGAGGAGAATTATTGACGTGCCATTTTTTAGTGGATGCAGATGCCAGTCTGGGCTCGTCTGACATTACTTCTTTCAGGCTGGCACCCCGTGGTGTTCTGCTCAGCGCACGGATGCACAAGTTGTCTGCTTACCTAATACTTATTGGGAATCCCTTTTTCTACCTTCAGAAAAACTTTGTCAATTTACTCAGAAGGGACTAAATGTAACGAGTGAAAAGGGACTTCTGCAATAAAATAAACAGATAATTACTGTTTTAAAGTTATGCTTCAGCTTTTTTTTTTTTTTTTTGAAAATGTATTCATTTCATTTAAAAACATGACAATTATACATACAATACAATAACAAAAAGTAAAATAATTGAATGCAGCTTTCTAAGTTTTAACTCTTATGTTGGGGGTGTGCTGATCCAGTTGAAAAAATGTGCTTATTAAATTGAAAAACTTTGTCTTTTTAGTTGAAAAGAAACACAGTAGCATCAGGATGGGTGACCTGAGGTCTCTGGTTCATCTGCGCTTCACTCACTCTGACACATGACCCTCCTACAGACTGATTTCTTAGCCTCATTTATACTTTTTGATTGCTTTGAGCCGTGGATGTTCTTCGGGGAGACAGGGGCGGGGTAGCGCTGCCATGTTCTTGCCAGATTTGTCATTAATTGATCGAGTCATTCAGTTCAAATTCCTACATTGCCCTACATTCCCACTCCTATCATCACCTGACCTTCTCCACCCCCTTTCTCACTTGGCCCTGTTCAGCTAATCTATCTCTTTCACTGAGGGCTTGAGTCTTCCATCCTTCATTGTTCAAGCTTCTTGTGCATTCCAACATCCGGCACCTCGTCTTGTGTATACTTCTAAATTCTCTTCAGGATTCTGTCTTTTCTTTCTCGCCTTGTTTCCACAGCTGGTTTCTGTGCAACCTCACGTCAACCTTCTGTTAATTAAAACTGATTTGTGCAGCATTCTGCCATCATTCCGGATCTTCAAACTGAACACAACTAAAAATTTACACATCACTGAAGTCCAAAGTGAGACATCACATTTCATTTGAAGCAATGGGATTGACTAAATCACAATCATTGAACTACGTTTACCACAACATAAGACTTTGCACGTAATCTTCGTCATATTTTTAAGAATGCTGGTAACTTGCTCTGCAGTCTCATTGTTGGGAGTGGGTTTATTTTTGGAAGTGCATGGTGACGATATAAAATCTGATGAACTCAGTGTAATCTGCTCTTTATTTGAATAAATATTGTGTATAGTGCTAGCAGTCAAACAACAGATAAGCAGAACTCAAGAATGCCAAAACTAATTGAGCTGAGAAATTCAGATTTAGCGCCGTATCTCAGAACATGGGACTCTTTAAAAGATAAAACACAACCAAAGGCTACACAGCAACTGAAATGTGTTCAAAAGAAGACTGCACAGATATTGAAAACATTAACCTTTCAAGCTCCTTTTTGTCTCCAGGTAAATACGCAGTTTAATGACTAAACAAGCAGGAGATTGTGTTTTCTTGCCCAGGGCTGGAATAGATTGCAATTGTCTTTACACGTGAGGGAAGTTACTGGGCTTGATGTTTGTTTTTTTTAAGTCATTTTGCTTCTTGTACTTGGTTATTTGCTAAAATGCCAACAAGTTGACACCACTTGTTACAGTTTTAAATCAAATAGTGCATAAAGTTAACATGCATTGAATCTAAAAGGAGATAAAAGACCCTTGAAAACTGAATTGGTAGTGTGTAAGTGTACTGTGTAAAAATATTTAAGTTCATGCTCAATTATCCAGGTAAAAAATTCAGTTAAGTCAGGTCATCTGGTTGTTTTTTTATTTTTATTTTTGGTTGGGATGTTTCGTCCTTCATCCAAAGGACTTCATCCGTCCAAGGAGCCACAACAAACTCAGTCCCACAAGCAGCACACTCACATAGTAGACCAACCTGTTTGCTGGTGATAAGCTGGTTTCTGGGGCCCGCCCTCTCCCTTGTCGACTCCTCTGAGGCAGCCGTAGCCAAAGTGGTTCAAAACATCAAAGTTCATGCTCAGTAATCCAGGTAAAAAAATCCAACAATGTTAACTCAGGTCATCTAGATGATTTATTTTCTTTATTATTTATTTTTAGATGTTTCATCCTTCACCCAAAGGACTTCATCAGTCTGAGGGGCCACAACAAATTCAGTCCCACAAGCAGCACACTCACATAGTGAACTTAACAGTTTGCTGTTAATAAGATGGTTTGTGGATTACTGAGCATGAACTTTGATGTTTTGAACCACTTTGGCTATAGCTGCCTCAGAGGAGTCGACAGGGGAAAGGGTGGGCCCCAGAAACCATTTTATCACCAGCAAACTGGTTGGTCCACTATAGCCCTGTTTCCATCCATTTTCATTTCGAATTTTGAGCTACCTCGCAAATATGTAAATACAAATTAATGCAGAGCAGAAGTGTTTCCATCTACTGGCTTGAAGCGCTTTTTCCAAGCCGCGCACAGCGTCATTACGTCAGACGTCAGCGTCATTACGTCAGACGTCAGCACTGCGCATGTCTACAGTAGACCAGAGAGTAAACAGGAAGTAGCGGTTGAAAACAGAACCCGGTCACACATCTCGTCAAAATGGGGAGAATATTTCAGGTACGTGCTGCTGTCGGGCGAGTTGTATTTATTCTGTCATGCCAACTAGTTTTAGCGAGTTACATGTTGTTCGGAGCGGAAACAGCTGATCAGTCACGTGACGTGAATGTGCGCTACGGCAGCACGAGTCGGCAAATGTGTTTCCATCTGTCGTTTTGCGCAGCTGCTCGGTTTCGCAGCTCCCAAAAACCACCTCAAGCGAGCGTATAAACTTTTTGGCGAATTTCAGGAAGTAACTTCGTATTTTGCCGTTTCCATTAAGCTTTTCTGCTGCGATACTTCAAAATGCGCACCTAGAAACCTTGATGGAAACACGGCTCATGAGAGTGTGCTGATTGTGGGACTGAGTTTGTTGCGGCCCCTCAGAATGATGAAATCCTTTGGATGAAGGATGAAACATCTCAACAATAAAAAAAAAAAGACACCGTCCAGATGACCTGACTGAACTTTGTCGGACTACATAAAAATATTTTCTTTTTGCAAATGTATGTACAGTAAACCGTTTCAAGTCTACTGTATATTTGTTTTGCTCCCTCTTCAAATTTATTTGATATCATCCTGGATCTTCAGTACATTACCTACAAACCATGTTTTATGTTTTCAAAGTCTTCTTTAGCACATTAATAAAACATTGAAATATTACATATTGACCCAAGTGCTTTCCAGGCACTTTAAGGCTGATAACTTCAGTAAAAGTACAGCTAAAAACAACTAAATATATTAATTTCCATGTACAATAAAAACTAAGATGTACTTTTTTAACTAGAACTGAAATCCAGAGGGGATGTATATATATATATATATATATA
>JBBPBX010049843.1:0-12120 GCA_038048925.1 Garcialebias charrua | reverse complement strand
AAATGTAAAAACTTCCATAACAGAAACATTCACTTCTTATATACCTCTTAATCTTTCCAACATTACTCCCACTAAAACATGTCTTGATTTTATGATAGTACATCTTCATTGTGGCATTTATTACACCTCACGAGAAGCATTTCCTGGTGTTCCCAGGGTGACGTCCCTCGAGCGTTAAGCGTACGCATATGTGGGTGTTTTGAAGTGTTGCACAAATCAAATGTATTATCTTTCATTTTCTGTATGTTAGAAAAAAGTGATTGTAATCTGTTAGGGATCAAAAGGCTACACCTGTAACAGCTGCCAGCAGGCATCTCCACAAAACAAATCCCTCACACGTGGAGCGGGTGGTCAGACTGTCTGACCCGGCTGCCTTGATCCATTGTTGTAGCATATTGCTTCAAACGAGAGTGAAAATGTGACTCATTTCAGCGTCCTCCCACTTGTTGGTGAGACTGTGAGCGCCTCGACGTTATTAAATCCAATGTTTGCCATCTTTTTTCTCTGCAGTGTTAAATACCACCGACACAGATGAAAAGATGTGAGACAGACATCACATTTAGACAAATGCTTATGGAACTAACTGATTTATCCAATTCTCCTTCACGCACATCTTTCTTTAATAGAAATCCTACCTCACCCACTTTAATTTTGTTTTATTTGAATGAGACAAACAATTCCACATGGAAGTCCTTATACATTAAAAAAAGGGGGACTGTGCTCGAGGAAATAAATGGAGAATTCAGAGGAATACAGTTTCTCCGAATCCAAGAAATCCTGCTGAAGTCGGTCATTATTGTAAACCATGAGTAAAATGAAATTCTTCTCACCTTAGAGTTTACATTTGGATTTATACTTCCTATAATGTTTCCATGAAATGAGATGTCTGGGGGCAAGCGATTATGCCTGAGTGGCTGGTCTCTTTGACTTGGATTTTCACTATAGTGCCTGGAATTACCATGGCTTAAATTCTCCCCGCCCTATAGCTAATTGAAACGAGTAATCTCCAGAGTTGGTCCTGCAGCGAGGGATGGAGGGACTCGGCTGTACTGCATGTTATCCTCGGCACAGACACGTTCAGCGAGGCCGTCTCCTGGTGCACTGCAGCAGAAAGCAGGCGACAATGAGTCTCCTGGAAGAAATCACTTTTATATCCATTTTCCACAGCTGAATAATTCACTTGCACTAACCGTGGCACAAGGAAGACTGTTTGAAGGGCCGGCAGATGGAGGGGATCTAATGTTTGACAAGTATAAAATGTTGCAGAACACTCTGCTATAATGTACCCAGGATAGCTGAGAGTATTTTGCATGATTATATACAGTATATATATATGTACTGCACATTTCTTTATTTTCTTGGCTGCTCCCTTCTTCAGGGGTCTCCACAACGAACTAAGCTGCATGAAGACTTGGCAAATGTTTTTACGCCGGATGTCCTTCCAGACGCAACCACAGACCACTGAGCTACCACAGCCCTCTGTGTGGAGCAGAGAGCTGCTATCTAGAGGACCCAGGGGAGCTGAAGGTGGGGATTAAGGGCCTTGCTCAAGGGCCCAGAGTAGGGCAAATAAGGGCGAAGGAAGATGTGGGGTTTCCCCTTTACCATCCACATTTTGATGTTGTCATTACATGACGTTGAACTAATTATCCTCTGATAACAGGCCCACCCCATCTATCTATCTATCCATCCATCCATCCATCCATCCATCCATCCATCCATCCATCCATCCATCCATCCATCCATCCATCCATCCATCCATCCATCCATCCATCCATCTATCTATCTATCTATCTATCTATCTATCTATCTATCCATCCATCCATCCATCCATCCATCCATCCATCCATCCATCCATCCATCCATCTATCCATCTATCTATCTATCTATCTATCTATCTATCTATCTATCTATCTATCTATCTATCTATCTATCTATCTATCTATCTATCTATCTATCTATCTATCTATCTATCTATCTATCTATCTATCTATCTATCTATCTATCTATCTATCTATCTATCTATCTATCTATCTATCTATCTATCTATCTATCTATCTATCTATCTATCTATCTATCTATCTATCTATCTATCTATCTATCTATCTATCTATCTATCTATCTATCTATCTATCTATCTATCTATCTATCTATCTATCTATCTATCTATCTATCTATCTATCTATCTATCTATCTATCTATCTATCTATCTATCTATCTATCTATCTATCTATCTATCTATCTATCTATCTATCTATCTATCTATCTATCTATCTATCTATCTATCTATCTATCCATTATCCGTGTATCTATCAGTGTTCTATCTATCTATGCTGTGTATGTATACGTATGTATATAAACAAATATATATATGTTTTTTTTCCTTCCATTTAGCACCATTGCTGCTCACAGGTCTGTCATTCAGTAACCATGTACCGGTAGCTTGAATTTAAACCAGCAGAGGGGATGACGGGACAGAAGGTGTGGGACTCTCAACATTGTTTATTTTTTAGTGCAATATTTAACCCATGTGCATTTGGAATTTAGGTATGTGTGCATATTTTTTTATTTTTTTTAGTTTCATAGGGAAAAAAAAATCTCCATATCTAAATTTTTGAAGTGCAGAAGATGCATGCAGATGTATACATTTCAAAAACAGTATCTGTATATATTTATAAACATTTATTCATGGAGCAAAATAATTCATATGGTCATGGCAATGAGAGTGAAAAGGCCAAAATGCAGAAAATGCAGAGATTATGTGAAACCAAGGAAACTGCAATTACATTGTTCTGGCTTTAATTATATATATTGTATGTACATATATATATATATATATATATATATATATATATATATATATATATATATATATATATATATATATATATATATATATATATATATATATATATATATACAGGGAACCCCCGTGTTACGAACGAGATCGGGACCTAAGAACGGTTCGCAGCTCGATCCGTTCGTAGGTAGGGGGTGAAAATTATATTTAAAAAAAAAATTATTCATTCATTCATTCATTCAACCTTTATTTATCATGCTAACGGAGCGCGCGCACACATTTAAGCATGTAAAGTAGTGTACTGTAATGTTAAACATTGCTATTCACATTTACAGAATAAATAAAAATATATTTTCTTACTTTGAGATGGTCAAAGCCGACATCTTAGGTTGCCATGCGTTGATTGTTTTCGGGCCGAGCAGCGCGCCACCGCAGCTGCTCCAGGCCTGTGTTAGCTAGCTGGCTAGCTTCTGCTAGCCAAGCCATGAGCTAGTGTTGGAGCGGCGGCGCGATCAATCTGCAGCTTCTGCTGCTCCAGCCGCTGCTCCAGCCTGAGACGTCCACAGAGCTATTCCAGCTAGTAATTAATCCACATGATGCGATCCTGGTCACCAGTGTTCAAAAGGCCGGCTCCCGTGTTAGCTCCAGTGTTAGCTCTGGAGCTAGCCAGGCCGGAGGTGTAGCCAGGCCGGCCGGAGGTGTTCGCACGGCGGCCTGGCACGATCGGCGATAAATCCGCTGCCTGAGACATCCACAAAGTTCACAGAGACGTTTCCAGCTAGTAATTAATCCATATGAAGCCATCCTGGTCACCAGTCTTCGTCCAGCTCTCGGCAGCTAACCTAAGATGGCGTCCGGTCCGGTGTTCTACATTAATTTGTGACCGGAGACCCCAGTGACTGAACCTTAAATAGCGTCCGGTGTTCTACATTAATTTGTGACCGTGTAAACTGAAGACCTACTTCCTGTTTCCCAAAATTGCTCAAAAATTGCTCAAAAATGATCAGAAATGATCTTTTTTATCATAATTATTATTTATAAAGCCTTTAAAACAACCAGAGCTGCAACAAAGTGATGTACACATGAAATTAAGAACATTTAAACACAAAAAAAAAAAAAAAATTTTTTTTTTTTTTTTTTTTAATTCATATTTTTATTAAATATGATATGTTCGTAAGTCCCGTGGTTCGCAGGTCGATGGGGTCGTAGGTCGGGGGTTACCTGTATATATTGTATGTACAGTATACAGTATACAGTTTGAGACAAAGAAATACTGACCTACTTACTAACTTTTATTCAAAATAACAGCTTCTCTGTTAGATTTCACATTCATAAAACACTTCTTTAGCTTCAACCTTAACCCTCCTGCTGCCCTTGGGTCAAACTGATCCAGTTTGCTTCAGCTTTACAACTAAGGCCCCATAAGACAGTTTGACCCAAGGGCATCAGGAGGGTTAAGAAGGTGAAAATGTATAATAATTACATAAAACAATAGAACCACCACATCAGTCTTCTACAGAGCAAGATAAATACTTGCATTCTGTTATGGCTCTAAATTAAACGGACTAAAATCCTTTAGTTGTAGCAACATGTTGACTTTAAACCTGTAAAATAATCTCAAGCAAATGAAACAGAAACTCACTACAAACATTAAGCATTTATTATGAATTGATGTGGGTGGGCTTGCACCACATTGGAAATTATTAAAATGTGGCATTTCGAAAAAATCAATTTCTTTAGACCCACCACAATGATAACTTTGAGTTAAATAGTAGTTTAACCCTGATGCATGCTCTCTTTTTCTCTGAAACTCAAGCTCATGGAATCCAGGTCTCAGAGTGGAGATTTTTGAAAACTTCCTTCAGAAGTGTGAAACCACTCGTGTGTACTGCAAATGGCTGCGGTGCTGGCATGAGTAGATAAACAGCATGCAGAAGCAGCCCAACCACAACCTTGGTCCAAACCAATGTTTGAGTATTCACCATTTTGGATCTAACTCTTTACATTCTCAAGACTAAAGTGTCTGCATGTATTTATGTCTTGTTGAAAGCCAAAAACCACAATGCCAGTGAGTGATATGTTGCCAGATACTGTATATATAATTACCAATGATGTGCACAGCTAATCAAAAGGCTAGCTTTGTTAACCCATATTCTGCTAGCCTGGCCCTCGCCTTCCTGCACAGCTCCGCTCAATTCTCATTTCCCTTCACTGCACAAACATCAATAAAAAGGTTGTGTTACATGAAAATAGCTAGATTAAAAATGTACATTAGGTTCAGAATTAACATTAACAATGGCAAATACAGTAACAGTTACATTATGGGCTCAATGCAGTGAAGAGTCTTCATATCCTAGTTTGTGCTTCATGACCTTCTCTCTTATTGGCTTATTGTAACCAAGCCATGGCACATGTACAATTAGGCCTCAAGAAGAAAATAGCTTTATGTGGGCCACTTAGAAATACAGATTAGAATGTAGATAACATGTGAATGCATTCAATGCTGTTACTATGATCTTGCTCTATTACTTTTCCTTGGGGAAGAAAGATGTAAAGGATCAGAAATCATCCAATTAAATTTAAAAGATGAAAAATACACATATCCAAATAAATAAATATGAACACTTAAAGTGCACCATTTACTTTACGAGGGAACTTTACTTTTTTTTTCATTTACTTTACGCGGCCGTGGCGTAGCGGTAATGGCAGTCGTCCCCCGATCGGAAGGTTGGAGGTTTGAATCCCGGTTCCCCACACCATGTATCGTTGTGTCCCTGGGCAAAACACTTAACCCCAAGTTGCTACCAATAGGACTGGAAAGGTGCCTTGCATGGCAGTCTGCCGCTACCGGTGTATGAATGTGTGTATGAATGGGTGGATGGCTGGTATTGTAAAGCGCTTTGGGGCCCCTCACAGGGGGCTAGAAAGCGCTATATAAATAAGCTCCAATTACCATTTCATATTTATTATATTTGTATAGCTACAACAAATTATATATTTATAACTTTATATGTATAATTAACATACACTATTTCTATGCCACCTCATGTATTTCTGCATCATTATTCAAACTCAGTGTAATGCTAACCAAACTGATGCATTAGGACACAGACCCTCCTCCTCTGCATAATGATGCAGAAATTAATAACTTAAAGGAAAAAAAGAAGAGGCAAAAATATAAAAAAACAACACAACAAAATAAAAATTATTGAATTAAATTTATTATAAAGCTATAAAGACATTTAAAGATGCATACCGGTAAATGCATCTATAAGAAAAATGGAAAAATGTATAGTAATGATGTTAATGTGTGTGTGTTCATACATACATCTATGTATGTTCATAAATAATTTCATGTGTATTTATTTATTGGGCCAATTATTTTTATGATTTTATTTCGGTGTCAGTTTTGGTACTCTTTATAACCGACCAATCACACATTCATTTTGCCATGGTCTATGACTACTGATTAGTCCTTAACTGATAACACCAACACCATGATCCCCCAAACTCTGATAGACAAACTATCCACACTTGGACTAAGCCCCTCTATTTGTAACTGGGTCTTAGACTTCTTAACAGACAGACCACAGTCCGTGAAGATCCACAACTTCTCCTCCTCCACCATCACCCTCAGCACTGGCTCTCCTCAGGGATGTGTGCTGAGCCCTCTTCTGTTCACTCTGCTCACATATGATTGTATAGCCACACATCCAGGCTGTCATATTGTTAAGTTTGCAGATGATACAGCTGTGGTGGGATGCATCACAGATAATGATGAATCCAGCTACAGACAGGAGGTGGAACATCTGGAGAGCTGGTGCAAAGAGAACAACCTTCACATGAATGTGAAGAAGACGAAGGAGATGATTGTGGACTTCAGAAGGAACAAACACACCCACACCCCACTGTATATAGGTGGATCTGCGGTGGAGGTGGTCTCCAGCTACAAATACCTGGGTGTACACTTGAATGATAACCTCAGCTGGAGCAATAACACCACCAGCCTGATCAAGAAAGGTCATCAGAGACTCTACTTCCTCAGACGGCTGAGACGAGCCGGTCTGAGAAGCCCAGTCCTCACCTCGTTCTACAGGTGTGCAGTGGAGAGCGTCCTGTGCTCCAGCATCAACGTGTGGCATGGAGGCTGCACAGTTGCAGAGAGAAAAGCTCTGCAGAGAGTGGTGAAGGCTGCACAGAAGTCTGTGGGAGTCAGTCTCCCCACCATCACAGACATTTACACCTCCAGATGCAGAAAAAGAGCCACCTGCATCATGAAAGACCTCACTCACCCAGCACACTCACTCTTTGCACCACTCCCCTCGGGACGGAGGTTGAGGAGCATCAAATGTAGAACCACTAGACTGAGAAACAGCTTCTACCCTGAGGCTGTCAGACTCATGAATAAATAAATAATAAGAATAAACACTGCAAAATGTCACATCATACTGATACTGTACTGATCTGTTTCTTGTTGCTGCGTTCATCTGTGACCATCTGCTCATGTTCGTGCTGCTGTTTATAATGATGTTTTTCTACTACATTAGGGCTTAGTGTATTACTAGCTGATGTGATGTCTCTCTTAGTTAATCCTAGATGTTATTATTGTATTTCTCTTGCATTTGTTGTTGGATGTAACTGGGACCCTGTGTACATAATCTCGTTTTCAACACATGTACTACATGCGGTGCAAATGACAATAAATTCTCTCTGACTCTGACTCTCTGACTCTGATAATATTTGCTAAAATATCTCAAAATAAGCGTAAAAGATGTTGACGAACAATTTCTTATGTAATTTACATACCTCTGTTTTACTGCTTCTCTTTGGCACTGGCAAGTCGGTTGATCTCCTGGACTTCTTAACTGCTCTTGGTGTTTTAGATGGTGTAGGCTCCCGGTCTCTTTTGTCAGTAGAGCAAGAGGCATCTTTCTCCAGACAGCTCTGGACAACCGTTGTTGTCTCTTTGACTTTCCATTGCTGCAAAACCTCTGTATCGCGTTGTAGCCTCGTGATTATACTGCAGCATTTACGGCAAACACGGTTTGAACGTTGCGGTGTGTTTTCAATTATTAAACCTAGCTTGGACAGCTGAGATGATATATTATCAACATTCTTACTGTCGAATATTATTTTGCTGTTTGTTATAACTCCGGCGATTCTTAAATTTGTCTCGCAAAGTCTACAGCATTCATTTACAGCCATTTTGTTCGCTCGGTGGATGTTTGTTTACAACGTACGCAATTTCCGGTTCCAGCCGTCGCGCAACCTACGTCACGGGCAAACGTTGATTGGGTAAAATCAGATCCAATGGTTTTGTTCCTCAGCAGAGGCCACGCCTCCAGCAAGAAACGTTTTTCAATGGGGCGGTGCCAGACCCTAGTACGAAGCGAAGTGAAGGACAGGGTCTGGTTACAACCAGGCTAGCACTTATGGAATTAACAGAAAAAATCACCACAGCCATTGATCAAAAACAACACTGTATAAGTTTATTTGTTGATTTAAGGAAATCATTCGACACTATTGACCACACTATTCTTGTCAATAAACTAAACAGGTATGGTATTAGAGGACGAGCACTGCAGTGGATACAAAGCTATTTGACGGACAGAAAGCGGTTTGTGTATGTTGATAATAATAATAATAATAATAAATTCAATTTATACCGCACTTTTCATTAATAAAAATCTCAAAGTGCTATATTGTTGACAATATACGATATGATTTCTGCAAAATTACATGTGGAGACCCACAAGACTCGATACTCAGACCAAAGTTAATAATAATAATAATAATGAATTCAATTTATAACGCACTTTTCATTAATGAAAATCTCAAAGTGCTACAAGGAGCAACAGAATTAAATGTCAATAAAACAAATAATAAAACAATTAAAATCAATAACAATATCAGCTAAGATCAAAAGTAGAATCATGAGGAGGTAGAGTATGCTTGGTCGAAAAGAAAGGTCTTCAAGTCGCTCTTAAAGTCAACCACAGACTGTGGGGCTCTTAGACAGTCAGGAAGAGAGTTCCACAGGCGGGGGGCAGCCACACTGAAAGCCCGGTCTCCCATGGTCCTTAATTTGGTTCTCGGAATGTGAAGGAGATTGCTGTTCTGTGACCGCAGCGAGCGGGTGGATGAGTATGGAATAAGAATATCCTTCAGATAATCTGGTGAAGTTCCGTGTAAGCATTGATGTGTAATGAGAGCAGTTTTGTACTGAATTCTGTAGGTGACAGGAAGCCAATGAAGGTTATGGAGAATGGGCGTAATATGTTCAAATTTACGAACTCTCAACAAGATCCTTGCTGCACTGTTTTGAATATATTGAAGTTTCTGAAGGTTTTTGCCAGGGATTCCAATAAACAGGGAGTTGCAGTAGTCGAGCCTGGAGGAGACAAAAGCATGGACGAGCTTCTCAGCATCGGAAAAAGTTAGGGATGGGCGAAGTCTGGAGATGTTTCGAAGATGGAAGAAGCAAGTTTTAAACAGATGCTTAATGTGATTTTCAAATGTAAGATTGGAGTCCATTTTTATTCCAAGATTAGTAACAGAGGTGGAGAGGGGGATGTCTTGTCCAGAAAAGGAAAGTGTTGTTATAGGAGATGTTTGTACCTGGTGAGGGGTGCCAATCAGTATGGCCTCAGTCTTGGAGCAGTTTAATTGAAGAAAGTTCTGATTCATCCATGCCCTAATTGCCTCCAGGCAGGCAGAGAGGGCAGTGAGTGAAGATGGAGATGACAAGGTGGAAGATGAGGATGCTCCAGTCCTGATGTAAAGCTGTGTATCGTCGGCATAACAGTGAAAAGAAATGTTGAACTGATTAATAATTTGACCTAAAGGCAGCATGTAAAGGGAAAACAGCAGGGGCCCCAGAACTGACCCCTGAGGGACACCACAGGAGACACCAACTGTCTGGGACGTGGCGTTGCCAAGACTAACACATTCCAGCCTATTGGAGAGGAAAGATTTGAACCAGTCCAGGACTGTGTCGCAGAGACCGACCTCCACATGAAGACGGTGGAGGAGGATACTATGGTCCACAGTGTCGAAGGCTGCAGTGAGGTCAAGGAGGACAAGGATGGAGGGAGAGCCAGTGTCAGCAGCCAAGAGGACATCATTGGTAACCCTCAGCAATGCAGTCTCTGTACTGTGAGCTGCCCTGAATCCAGACTGGAACTTCTCATACAGAGAGTGTTGTTGTAGGTGATCCTGCAGCTGAGCAGCAACAGCTTTTTCCAGCACTTTAGACAGAAAAGGGAGGTGTGAAATTGGGCGGTAATTAGAAAAAATGTTGGGATCCAAATTAGATTTTTTCAGAAGAGGCCTAATGATGGCGGTTTTTAGAGGCAGTGGAACATGACCAGATTGTAGAGACTGATTTATTATTTGAGTGATAAGTGGGCCTATTGCAGAATGATTGGTTTTTATGAGAGACGAGGGGAAAGGATCCAGGGCACAGGATGAAGGCTTCATTTTCTTGATGATGGCCTCCACCTCACTCTGAACAACTTCGTCAAAGCTGTTTAGGGTCCCAGAATGCAGACGGGTGGGTGGCACACTGAGAACGGGGAGGTTGTGGAGCTGAGATCTGATAGTGTCAACTTTGGTTTTAAAAGATGAAAGAAACAGGTCACATTTTTGAGCAGAGTCCTCAAGAGTTTGCTTAATGGGATTAAGCAGACGAGTGATTGTGGAGAAGAGCTGTTTAGAGTTTCCAGGGCAGGTGTTGATGATGTTAGAATAATATTTGGAGCGTGCTTCTTTAAGAGAATAGGCGTATGCTTTCTGATGTTCTTTATATGCCTGCTTATGCACAGACAGACCAGATGATTTTACACGTCTTTCAATAGCACGGCCAGTTGCCTTCATCTTGCGCAGCTCATCAGTGTACCAAGGGGCTGAACGGGAGAAAGACACCAGTCTTGTCTTCAAGGGGGCGTGTAGGTCCAGGAGCTCCCGAAGAGATTGGTTGTAGTAATCCACAGAGTCATCTGCAGAAGAATGATTGACAGCGGTCAGGGTGTGAAGATCGGCAGACAGAACATCAAGGGAAATGTTTTTAAGGTCACGGAACTGGATGGGTCGTTTTGGGTTTGAAGCAGGCGAAGATGAAGGCACTTCCAGGGAGATGACCCTGTGATCTGAGACACCCAGGTCATATACAGATAAGTTATTGATGAGTACAGTGTCTGTAATCACCAAATCCAGAGTATGCCCCCTGCTGTGCGTAGGGGCGTCAACATGTTGAGTGAGATTAAGAGAGTCCAGAAGAGACTTAAAATCTGTTGCCAGAGGTGAAGAAGAATTGTCCACGTGGATATTTAAGTCGCCAAGAAAAATAGTCTTCACAGGGGAGGTGCAGAAAAAAGTGAGGAGGTCATGCATCTCTGAGTTAAATGAAACATGCGGTTTGGGAGGTCTATAAATTAATATAACATTCATCAGGAGTGGGGCTTTGAAGCTGAAAGCCAGACATTCAAAAGAGGAAAAGTCCTGAGAAGACAGATGAGACAGTTTTAAATTACTGCGGTAGATTACAGCCAGACCACCACCGCGGCCAGTGCTGCGGGCTCTCTGCAGATAACTGTATCCAGAGGGACACGCCTCATTCAGAGAACTGAACACATTTGGTTGGTGCCACGTCTCTGTAAGACACATGAGGTCCAAGTTCTTCTCCAGAATGTGATCATGAATTAAACATGACTTGTTGGAAAGAGACTGCACATTGAAAAGTTCTAATTTAATACCAGTTGGAATAGGAGCTTTTTGAACCGGTTTAAGCAGACTGAAATCCACTCCACGTTTTCCTCGCCACTTCGTGCGCAGAGGACTACAAAGGCCTACAGACGCAGCGTTCTGATGACGCCATCGAGGTGCGACACGTCTCTCAGTCCAGACAGCACTAATCGAATCCGAGTTCGCTTGAGAAGAAACGATTTTCCTTCGAGAGCTTCTATGGATGTAACGAGGTCTACGCAGAAGTCCCAGTTGTTTGATGGTGGAAACAGAAAGAGGAATGGAGCAGTTGTTAAGTTCAAACAACTGCGAAGCGGAGTACGTCAACATCCACGAGCCGGTGGAGGCTAGCACAGAGCTAGCCGCTAGCAGCAGGCCCACGGCTCCGAGAAAGATATACAAGAAGCAGAGAGAGGTAACTCGAACGAGCATTACCTTGAAGGAGTACAGAAGAGAGTCCAGAACAGTCCAGAGGACACAGGAAGTTGAGAGAGGCAGCAGGTAAGCGAACAATAAATGCAGCTACGTGATACTCGAAGCTAAATTCGTGTTTAAGCTAGCGGGAGCTAGCAGCCCCT